>PVLA01010615.1:0-61569 GCA_004027455.1 Hydrochoerus hydrochaeris
ACCACTAAGCAAGACAGACAATTAAAAAGAATGGAAAATTAAGATACAACATCAGAAAGATAACATGTCAACAATAAACCAATATATGACAGTTATAACCATTAATGTAAATGGCCTCAATTCACCAATTAAAGGAAATAGACTGGCAGAATGGATCAAGAAATAACATCCAACCATATGCTGACTACAAGAAACCCATCTAACCCAAAAGGAAATTCATAGACTGAAAGTCCAAGGATGGAAAACAATACTTCATGCAACAGGAACTCAGAAAAAGCAGGGGTAACTATTCTGTTTGCAGACAATGTGAACTTCAAACCAAGAAATGTCCAAAGAGATAAAGAAGGTCACTATATATTAATTAGGGGAAAACTTCAAGAGGAAGAGATAACAATCTTAAATTACATGCATGAAGTTCCAGAGCACCCAGCTACACAAAGAAAGTAATAACAGAAATGAAAAATTAAACAGGTAATAACACAATTATAACAGGAGCCCTAAACATGGCATTGACACAAAGACAGAACAACTAGACAGAAAATCAGCAAAGAAATAACAGAACTGGATCCACCTGTGAACAAATGGACTTGATAGATGTAAACAGAATGTTCCAATCAACAACATCAGGATATAAATTCTTCTTAGCAGTACATGGGACATTCTCTAAAATAGACCATATAGTAGCCCACAGAACATATTTAAGTGAATGCAAAAGGATTAAAATAATCACATGCATGTTATCGGATCATAGTGCCATGAAACTGGAAATTAATGTTTAAATGAACTGCAAAAACCCCAAACACATGGAAACTGAATAATATATTCTTGAGTAATCAGTCAGTCACAGAGGAAATTAAAGAAGAACTTATACAATATCTATAAGCAAACAAAAACACAAATACAACTTACCAGAATCTGTGGGATGCAATGAAAGCAGTAGTTAGAGGAAAATTTATTGCAACGAGTTGCCACATTAGGCAAACAGAATGAATACTAATAAACAACCTGATACTACACCTCAAACAGCTAGCAAAATAAAAGCAAGCCAAGCCAAAAGCCAAAAGAAGGGAGGAAATTATAAACATCAGAGTATAAACTAATAAAATAGAGACTAAAAAAACAATAAAGAAAAAATGAACCAGAGAGTTGGTTCTTTCAAACAATAAATAAAATTGATAAGCCCCTAGCCAGTCTAATTTTATAAAGGAAATAAAAGACTCAAACTCATGCAATATGCAATGAAAAACATGAAATCACAACAGACTCTGTGGAAATACAGAAGATCATCAACACCTATTTTGAAAATCTCTACTCTCATAGGTTCAATAACACAGAAGAAATGGATAGATTCCTAGAAACATATAAACCACCAAAGCTGGATCAAGAAGATGTAAAACTGCTGAATAAACCAATTTCTATTAATGAAATTGAAAATGTAATTAAGCCCTTGCCAAAAAAGAAGACCCCAGGCCCAGAGGGATTCACTGTGGAATTCTCCAAGAAATACAAGAAGACTTAATACTGACACTCCTCAAACTGTTCAATGAAATCAAAAGGGAAGCAATTCTCCCTAAGTCATTCCTGGAAGCAAATATTACTCTTGTATCAAAATCTGAGAAAGACCCAACTAAAAAAGAGAACTACAGGCCAATCTCCCTAATGAACATAGATGCAAAAATTCTCAATAAAATATTGGCAAAAAGGATGCAGGAAATCATCAAGAAGATTATACACCATGAACAAGTGGTATTCATCCAGGCATGCAGGGATGGTTCAACATATGTAATTCAATAAATGTAATCCATCATATCAATAGAGCCAAAAGTAAGAATCACATGATCATTTTCATAGATGCAGAAAAATCTTTTGAAAGATCCAGCACCCATTCATGATAAGAACCTTACAGAGAATTGGAATAGATGGTCTCTATAACATGATAAAAGCCATCTATGACAAACCAAGAGCCTGTGTTGTTCTGTCCTCTTTTGTTTTATTCTCTGTAAACTAAAATATTAAAAAGATATAACTGCATGAATATTTAAGTGTGTAGGATTGATAACCATATTTCTAAGTTCTTGTTGGATTGAACAGATCTGTTTACAGTCTCTGCTTGAATATCCACTTCATACGCTTCAATTTTGTAACTTGAACAATTATTTCTAAAAGGACAATATGTAATTTATCAACTAGTGATTTCTTACTGTTTATGTTTTTTTTGAAATTCTATAATATCTCTACCCTTTTTCTGTTTTTTCTCTTTTAATAATAAAATGAAAAAAAATTTTCCTTGATTTTGTTACTTTATCCAAACCAAGTCCTTGTAGCAAGATGGAAGTGATATATATTCTTTTAACTAAGGGGAACACAAGCTGGGAATAGTCAAGTTGGCCCAGCACATCACCAGAAGAAAAGCACCTGGATCCACACAGTCAAGGCTGAATGAATTTAGCAGGGTTGCTTAGGCAACAGGCAGAGGGAGCATAGGTAGATGCTACTATTCAATTTTAAAATCCCTACATCATGTTTATAAATTTATAATTTTATAACTGTGACTTTAGTATTTGTAAAACTGTCTTTACACATAACTGTACACTTACACAATAAACATATCAGTGGGCAAGTAAATGGTTGAGAATTAATGAAATTTAAATACAATTTTGACTTGTCTGTAGATATGGAGCAATGTGTGAAGTACCCTGATGACCAGTATGTCACAATAGAAAAAACTACTGCCTCCAAGAATCGGTGACTTTCTTACTTCAGGAGGACACAATGGGGATGATTTAGGCTGTCACAGCCCTGAGTCTCACTGTCCTCTAGGTTGCTGTCCTTGGGCTCTTTGTGAAACACCAAGACACTCCCAATGTCAAGGCCAATGACAGTGCTCTCAGCTAAATCCTGCTCATCTCCCTCATCTTCTGTTTCCTCTGTTTCATACTCTTTTTTGGCTGTCCCAACATAGCCACCTGCATCCTCCAGAAGACCACATTTACAGTTGTCTTCACTGTGGCTGTTTCCACTGTCTTAGATAAAACCACCACTGTGGTGCTGGCCTTTATGATGACTGCTCTAGGCAGAAGGATATGACAGTTATTGGTATCAGGGGCTTCAAAATACATCATCACCATCTGCATCCTGATCCAACTCACTCTCTGTGGCATTTAGAAGGGGGCAAATCCACCCTACATTGACATAGATACACACTCTGAGCATGGTCACATCATCATCGTGTGCAACAAGGGCCCCCTCACTGCCTTCTACTGTGTCCTGGGATACCTGGGATCCCTGGCTCTGCTCAGCTTTACAGTGTCTTTCCTGGCCAGGAATCTGCCTGACACCTTCAATGAAGCCAAGTTCCTGAATTTGGCATACTGGTGTTCCACAGTGTGTGGATCACATTCCTCCCCATGTACCACATTAGCAAAGGGAAAGTGATGGTGGCCATGGAGGTTTCCTCTATCTTGGCCTCTGGTGCAGGGCTGCTGGGCTGTATCTTTGTCCCTAAGTGCTACATTAGTTTGTTATGACCAGATAGAAATTTTCTACAGAGATTTCAAGTTAAAAATCATTCTGAAAGAAAGAAAACTTTTTAAACTAGAAAAGTTGATAATCTTAAAATATATAGTAGCTCTGGGGCAAATCTCTGCCATTGTTAGATGCATATTATATTACAATATGCGATTTATGACTTTTATCAATGGACTGGTTTTTTTCTCTAATATTGCAAAAGTCCAAAAGTTTTACATCAAATGTCTTTTCACTTTGAATCTTAGGTTGAAAGTTTTTTGTTCCTCATAAAGCCTGTAATAAGTTCTTCTCCATGCTTATTTTTGATTAGGTTTCTTGCTTTTGTTTTGGGCAAAACTTCATCTTTTCACTTATTTTTACTCATTCTTAATATGGCAGCTTTCATCTGTAGATCACTATATTTCAGAATTTCCTCATGTGTTTCACTGCATCTTTCCTCTTCAACAATTACTATGCCTTAAATATGCTGATTGTAGTTTATTTTAATACATCATTTATTTCCTTGCTCACACTTGCCTGTCAATATTCCTGAAGCTATTTTTGCAGAAATTCTCTCTCTTTTTGCATTTAGTACCCTTGCATTGGCTGATTATATGTGAATACAAATACTCTTGAAATTAAAATGATAGTGAATTGAATTCATGTGTTAAAGGGATAATTAGTGTTCTATAGTGAGTTTTAATAGCAGTGGTTGATTAAATATTTCTGTTTATGTTGTTTAAACATCCTTTCCTAATGTGAAACATGTGTGCTTGTGTCTATATTTATTTTGTTTTTATTACATACACACATAAATACTATATGCAACATTTTCTTCTCTTATTTAGTCTGGTGTGTTTTTAGGGTTTGTTGATAGTGTAAAAGGTTTTTTTCTCATATTTAGTGTATAAAACATTTTAGAAGGAAACAGTTATTTTTTGAAACAAAGGACAAGATTTTTTTGGCTCTGTATGTTTTTCTTGAATCTCTTGTGTTTTTAACCCACGTGATCTGGTAATGTCTTCTTTATTCCAGTGTTCTAATTTCTTTCTGTTTACATGCTAATATGGTGCTTTCTTTCCAATATTACCAGATGACCAGGGACATGTTTCTATTACTTATACTTTCAGTGAACAATTCTAAAGATTTACTTCAAATACTATATGATTATTTTTGAAGCTATACCATAGTATATACAAAAATATTTGTATATTTTTAATTTGTCTTTTTAGTTAAATTAATTTTGTCAAAGTAATTTTGGTTTAACTTAAATTTATATTTTGCCATCTTTATAAAGTTTAGAAAGTTTGTTAATTTGCAATACTTATTATCAGGAAAATTCTTAATATTTCATTTTTAAAACTATTTTGAACATATTTGAATATATTTGGATTTTTTATTTATTTATTTTAATTTTATATTTTTGGTACCACGAATTCAAATCATGACCTAACACTTTGCCAGGAAGGTGCTGTGCTGCTGTGCTATGTCCCCTGGCCTGGATCTATTTTAAATGAATTGGCAAATGTTATTTCTTTGTAGTATCATGCTTGTTGTATTTTTATGTTTACATATGTAAAAAAAGCATGTTTCTTAAATGGAGGAATAAAATTGGATATATGACTGATGAGTGGAAAGATGGAAATGGATGGAAACATGTTAATGCTTAAAGAATGGGAATAGTAAAAGTAGAATTTGGAGGGACAACGCACAAATAAACTGAAATAAAGAATTTAAAACTTTTCATAGCTCTTAAATTTTTGATTGTATTCTATCAAAATTTTTATAAATTCAACATGGTCTATTTGGCCTAAACCCATAGTTTTCCTTGTTTTCTGCTACACTGTTTAGATCCCTAACCCCAAATCCTGGTCTGATAGAATAATTTGTGGAAAATAAATATCACATTACCCACAGATTTACCTTTCACTTTCTTGATATCTCTATTTTCACTTTCCCAGAACTTAATTTCACTGCTTGCATTAAACTAAATATTTAGTTGGTTTTTTCCCATCACATTTGTTGTTGGAGCAGAAGACAAAGGGAATTCATATTGTTCTTCAATAGATTTTTAAATGGCTTGCAAGCAATCATTGAGAATTATACAAAGCTGACTGTGTATGTAAAATTTGCATTGTATCCTTTGTATGAGAAATTAAAAGACTAATGTAAAAACTGTAGACTAGATACTGTGAAATGGGAAGAAATTTTTCAAAAGGAAAATGGAGCTAGGATAGGAAGAAGAGGGTAAGAAAGAAGGGAAAAGGAAAACAAGGCAAGATATATATACTACTAATGTCTTTTAGTTCACTAAAGAGAAGGTTTGTTTTACTATTGATTGGAGAAATTTTTAAGCCTATATCTTGCAATCTGAGTAACTGTTTCAAAGATAACAATATGCTATGTATTAACTATTGATATTATCCTATTGTCCTGTATCAGTGAGCTGGATTTTCATGACCTTATTATTTTAGCTGTGATATCCTAGCATGTCTACATAGCATGTCAATATGGACTACATAGACTTTGAAGGCTGAGCTGCCTTGCTAACTGTGCATCATCTGGTATGCTATCTGCTTTGTGCTTATATATGTGCCATTGTGACCATTTATTTTATCAGAAACTTGGGTCAAAATTAAGTACAAGGAGAAAAATAGAAATATTTGCTTTGGGCTTTGTTTAACCTGGAATGTGAAGAGATATCTGAATCACACAAGCCACTAGGGGATTTATATAAATTACTGATAGAGAAATAATCCAGGGTGGATGCAATGAGAACATAAAGCTGGGGTGGAGGATGCTGCTCAGTGGTACAGATCTCACTTAGAATTGGTGAGATACTGTATTTTATCACTAGCCCCATGAAGAAAATAGATTCACAAGCACGTGATCAGCCAGGAAAGGCATGAAGACAGGGGGAGAGATAAGGAGGGGGAGGGGGAGAGAGGAGGTGGAAAGAGAGGAGAAAGCACACTAATAACAATGATAAGCATTGGCTTGGGAGTAAGCTCAGTGGCCTAGCTCATACTTAACACTCACAAAGCCCTTAGTTATCTCCCAACATCAAAATTAATCAAGGAATTAACTGATTAAATGCTTGAAATTAAACACAGAGAACACCAAGGAAGTGGGTTGGCTGTCACATGCCTGTGATCTCAGCTAATATGGGAACTGAGGTAGAATTTTCATGTTATCCTAGCAGTTTGAGACCAGCCTGGACAAGGCAGGGAGAACTAGTCATAAAATAACAAAAACCAGAAGTAAACTGACCCATAACCAGCATTCCAGTATTACACAACAATTTGGCTACCTGATAACAGCAGAAGATCTGGGACAACAGGCCTCCCTCTTACAACATTCTCTACAAGATTTCATGTGCAGGGAAATACAGGAGGGCTCCCCTGCTTTCTCCTTCTTACCAAATGGTGAGAGAGGAAAGAAACTCTTCACTGAGTCCATGGGATCATTGAAAGCACTGTAGTGCAGAAAGTCAGGTTGAAATTGAAGGAATGTGTTATCATAGTATAGCAACTGTGGGGTTAGCATGTTTAAATGAAGTGAGTTGGAGAGGAAGACTTCAAATTTTGGAATCGTATCTTCCTTGATCATGAATAGATCTTCAGTTACTAATTTAGAATTCCTGAGTTCAGTATAAGCACTTTTTCTTCACACAAAGAGAATCACAGGCAGCTGTGTGATTGCAGCAAGTATGACTGGATGACAAACAAGGATGGACTATGCAGGAAATGTTCTCTGACCTTCCTGAACCATGGATATGTAAAGCTGTACTTAGATATCTTAAATTTGGGGGTGGGGCATGATGATACAATATGCTTTTCTAGTCGTGGATGTGTGAGAACATTTCACCAAATAACTTGCATTTTATTCTCCAGTGCATTCCAGTTTCATCATCTAAAATAGCTTTAGTAAAAATTGATCATAGACACAGGCTTGGATCCAAAATTTCCCAAGAGGAAGTGCTCCATGGGAATATGCAATTATTGACTTGGGTGAAATCATTATTCCTGGGGTTAGAGAATGATTCTGTATAATATTTTCCAATGTGTGTTTTTTACTGGACACAAAGCCTCAGATGCAGAACCCCAGGGAAGGTAGGGTTACAGGTCCCTTGAAGGGCATATGAGAGGGTCAGTGGTGTGTCCACCCCAAACCATAGCACATTTCTGTGTACATATGGCTTTTTTTCTAGCTGACACTGCAAGTCCAAATTTCAAACAGAGCTTCTCATAGAAGTTTCCAGTATGCCTCATTTGATTCACATATACCTCTTCCTGCAATTTACTCTCTTAGTTGATACTTTGAATCATTTAGATTGTTTTGAAAGAATGAAAAGAAATGCACACAAGGATGGAGATGTGGTGCTTGGTGAATTTTTCCTCCTTTATACATATTCTCTCCTCAGTCTCTCTTACAGAGGCCAAACAAGGACTTCTTCCTCTTGATGGAGTAAGTGCCTTTTTCATTCATTTATTTTCTGCCCAAATATCAGGGTAGAAAATGCCTAGAAACATAATGCAAGCCATGAGATAGAGTTCATTGATAAGAGTCTGCATTGCATCATCTCTGCCACAAAGCCCAGGGACTGCTCACATTTCTTTCATGAGGTGAATAATTCAGACTTGCCCCACTGGATACTCAGAGCTATTTCGTCTGCACTTGCTGGACAGACTACATGGTGTGATCTTAAGTAATTATTCAATGCTGTGTTTTCCATGCCACCTACAGAATTAGTTCAGCCTAGGTTTTAGAAATGAGTAGCCTGTGAAGTTTTTACCTTCCCCCACTGGATTCTGTTTCAGTTGGACACATTTATATCCTCTGTTTTCTAATAATATCAATAAGATGATGAAAGGTGCCAGAAGAGCCTACAAGATGACGTATGCTCCTGTGAGAAAGGACACTGTAAGCAGATAACATAATGGTTGTTTCCTTTTTTAACTATGGTAACCACAAGGTTGCTGTGGACACTGTACACTTGAAAGATGGGATGATGGCTTAGGAGCCTGTACACTGACACACAGGTAACACTGCCAATATCAGCGTTTCATTTATGTTCCACCATATATTTTTATTCTATTTGGGCCTTTTTATTCCTAGAAATTTTCTTAGGCTTTTACATTTATTTTATTTCATTTGCATATTTTTAAAAACTGAGTGTGCATGCTGCTTACCATTTACTGCATATGCCCACTTTGATTCTGGTGGTTGCTGCAGAATGATCTTTATTTGCTAGCTCAGATCTGTGGGTGTTTGGATGGTTGAAGCAGGAAAGACTAATATGAATGTCCTGATAACTTTTAAAGAAAAGAATTGCACATTGCCTTTTTAAAAAAATGGCCAAGTTGATTTATTTTTTCTAATTGAGATATCACTATTGATGTGGTGACTTCCAGAATGGGATTTTCCACTTCAGAAGGGAAATGGGCTAGACTGAATGCTTCAAGGACCTCTTTGGGGCTGATCAAAACAAATATTTCTAACTCAATATTTGGGCTAATGTGATTTCGTTCCAGCCAACCTAATCTAGCTGATGATAAGCCACTGTGACCCCAAATAAAGTAGCACCACTGTGGGATATGGAACAGATCTGATATTAAGAATGATTATGCTTCAGCATACATTAGAAATATTCAGAATACATTCAAGCAACATGCGGAAACCACAGAGACCCTAAAGTAGAGATCCAGTTGAAAAGCTGAAAAGGGGAGCAGTTCCTGGTGTAGGATCAAGGATGTGACAAGGCAGAAGGTGAGGTTTCCCATCTTCCCCAGCTGTCTCCAGCACCTGGATGCTGGAGGGAGTGTTTGTTTTCTTTCTGGAAAGAGGAAAAGCCACCTGATCTCCTGATACCCTCTGTTTTCCACTCTCACCAGACCAGGGAATCTGCCTGCTCCAGCAGGTGGTTTCTCCTGACACACTTAGGGAACCACTGCCTGTGGCTGAAAAATACATTCAGACCTGCAATTGAGGGTGGACTGAGGGGCCAGCCTGACTATCTACCGTTAGCAACACCTTAGGGATCAGGAGAAGCCTTTAGTCTCTTCTAAAAAGGAAAATAAAACATTAGGATAAAATATTTCCATATATATTGTTAATATCTTTCTTTAAAGCTACATGGTACTAGAAATTGTAAGCTTATAAATTTTAATCTAGAGTGTGGCCCTTATGTGCAACAAATGTAATCACAAGTATTCTGATATGGCCATAATAATGTTCTGTGTTTGCACATGAATATATATGCACCTTAAAAGTAAGGTTAGCATTTCTCTGTTCCACTTTAACATTATCTGCATATATAACTTTGTATATCAATATCTATATGATAATTCTTCTCACATTTTCTAAATAGTATATCTTGTAATATGACTATACAGCTTCTTATCTAATTTTCAGCCACTTCATGTTAATTTTTCTAAATTGGTATTTACTTCCAGATTATTTAACTTGGAAAGATAGTACATAGGTCTCTAATAGATGACAAATTTGGTAGATTGTTCATTGGTTTCTGATTTAAAAAATAAATTCTTTTTAGAGTATTGTAATTTTCTTTGTAGAAGTCTGTATGCCATGTACAGGACCTAATAACCTCGTTAAATGTCATTGCAATGAGAGAAGTTAAATAATGTCAACAATAATGAAAATAGAGAAAAAGGATTTAGAGGATCAGGGAGGGATGTGGGAGGGACACAGAAGGGGATTTTGAAAAGAACCAAACTGTGTTATAAACATGCACCGACACTCCAAGATGCCTGTAAATTTCATTTACAGCAAACACAGACTAATACAAATAAAAAATTGGAATATTAATTCTGAGAAATAAATTGACTGGGTTCATGGTAATCTAAATCTGGGTGGATGGTATTCATATCTTCAAAGATCCTTTGAAGTACCTTACATTTATACATTTCCCAGTTTATTTTACAATTTATTTATATTTATACAATTACAAGTATCATATACATTTAGTAAATACCTTAAAATTATGTATCAAAATAATTACAATTATTATTCATACTTTTAACATAAAGTAATATGAAAAATTACATGTTATAAAATATATTCACCACCTATATAATGAATTAGTGTTTATTCACATAGAGGAATAAGGGATCATTTACTGGAAAAACAAATGCAATTGGAGTTCATAATATTTAGAAAAACCCATTAATCACAGGATGTTAAGTACCATGTTGTTTTTATTTTATGATAAACCCAAAATATAAGTAATATAAAGAATATAAGAAAAAATAGGAAGGAATCATAAAAGTAGACTTTTTGGAAAAGGAAGGAGATATAGAATGGAACAAGTTTTGTGGGGAGGGGACAATGAGCTATATCCCTGTGACTTGAATTGCCTTTTCTAATACCACTTACAGTGTCTTCTTTTCAGAGTACTAGAGTTTTCCTGAAAAACTTTTCAGTTTCTTGGCCAGGTTAACTCTTTTGCATTTTTTTAAAGCTACTGTAAATAAGATTGTTTTCCTGATTTCTTTCTCAACATGAAATTTATTTCCATAGCAGAACATTATTACTTTTTTATTTTCAATTTTATCTTTATTTCTGATTATTGCACATTTGCTGTGCGTCAAGTTTCTATCCAACCTGGGGTGACAATAGGTCCATGACACAGCACATCTTGTTTCATTAGGATTGTCCCTCCTCTCCTAGGCATTTCCTTCCCACCTTCTCTAAATCCCCATCCCCATTTTCATTATTGTTTTTATTGTTTTTGTTTGTATGTATGACAATGAAAGTTTACATTCATTGTGGTTATTTGGTACAAGTATCTGACACATTTTATATCTTTTCCTCTCCCTATTATGGTTGATACATTGCATCAACTTCAGAAGTTTAAAAGTTTATCTTAGAAACTCAGTAGGAAGCCAAGATCCTTACTTTGTAAATATCTTCCAGAAATGACTTAGGGAGAATTGCTTCCCTTTCAATTTCATTGAAGAGTTTGAGGAGTGTTAGCACTAAGTCTTCTTTGTATTTCTTGTAGAATTCCGCAGTGAATCCCTCTGGACCTAGGCTCTTCTTTGTTGGTAGAGACTTGATTACATTTTCAATTTAATTCATGGAAATTGGGTTACTCAGCAGTTTTACATCTTCTTGATCCAAGTTTCGTGGTTCGTATCTTTCTAGGAATCTGTCCATTTCTTCTGTGTTATCAAACCTGCGAGAGTATAGGTTTTTGAAACAGTTGTTGATGATCATCTGTATTTCCACAGGGTCAGGAGTGATTTCTCCTTTTTCATTCTGTATTGCATGAATTTGAATCTTTTCTTTCCTTTTTAAAATTAGGTTGGCTAGGGGCTTGTCAATTTTATTTATTCTTTCAAAGAATAATAACTCTTTGATTCATTGATTCTTTGAATTGTTTTCTTAGTCTCTATTGCATTAATTTCTGCTCTGATCTTTATACTTTCCTCCCTTCTTTTGACATTAAGTTTGGCTTGCTCTTCTTTTTCTAGATGTTTCAGGTGTAATATCAGGTTGCTTATTTGTGTTCATTCTGTTTTCCTAATGTGGGAACTCAGTGCAATAAATTTTCCTCTGAGGACTGCTTTCATTGCATCCCACAGGTTCTGGTAAGTTGTATTTTTGTTTGCTTGTAGATATTGTTTAATTTCTTCTTTAATTTCTTCTGTGACCCACTGATTGGTCAAGAGTGTATTATTTAATTTCCATGTGTTTGTGTGGTTTTTGCAGTTACTTTTATCATTAATTTCCAGTTTCATGGCGCTATGATCTGATAACACGCAGGGGATAATTTCAATTATTTTGCATTTACTTAAATATGTTCTGTGGTTTAGTATAGGGTCTATTTTAGAGAATGTCCCACGTACTGGTGAGAAGAATGTATATCCTGATGTTGTTGGATGGAACACTCTGTATATGTCTATCAAATCCATTTGTTCACAGGTGTGATTCATTTCTGTTATTTCTTTGCTGATTTTCTGTCTAGTTGATGTATCCCTTTGTGTCAATGGTATGTTAAGGCCTCCTGTTACAATTGTGCAATTGCCTATTTGATTTTTCATTTCTGTTAATACTTGCTTTGTGTAGTTGGGTGCTCTGGAATTTGATGCACATATATTTAAGATTGTTATCTCTTCTTCTTGCAGTTTTCCCCTAACTAGTATGTAGTGACCTTCTTTGTCTTGTTGGACCATTCTTGGTTTGAATTTCACATGGTCTGCAAACAGAATAGCTACCCCTTGCTTTTTTTTTTTTGAGTTCCTGTTGCATGAAATATTGTTTTCCATCCTTTGACTTTCAGTCTATGAGTTTCCTTTTGGGTTAGATGGGTTTCTTGTAGTCAGCATATAGCTGGATGTTGTTTCTTGATCCATGCTGCCAGTCTGTTTCTTTTCATTGGTGAATTGAGACAATTTACATTAATGGTTATAACTGTCATATATTGGTTTACTGTTGACATGTTATCTTTCTGATGTTGTATCTTAACTTTCCATTCTGTTTAATTGTCTGTGTTGCTTAGTGGTTTTTTCCTATGTATATCTAGACTGTTTTTCAGTATTCTTTATATGCTTGGTTTGGTGATCATGAAGTTCTTCAGCTGTTCTTTGTCATGAAAGTATCTTATTTCTCCATCCATTTTGAAAGACAGTTTTGCAGGGTACATCAGTCGGGGTTGGAAGTCATTTTCTTTAAGGATCTGAAAAACTTCACTCCATGCTCTTCTTGACTTCATTGTTTGAGTTGAGAAGTCTGCCATGATTCTGATAGGCTTTCCTTTATAGGTGACCTGTCTCTTCTCTCTAACAGCTTTTAATATTCTGTTCTTATGTTGGATTTCTTTGATGGTGATGATTACATCTCTGGGTGTAGTTTTTTTTTTGGTTATGGCTATTTGGAGTTTTACATGCCTCACTAATTGATATGTCAGTTTCCATATTCATGTTTGGAAAGTTTTCAGCCATTACTTCTGTAAATAGCCTCTTGATATTTTTGTGTTTTCCCCTTCTTTTTCTTTTACCCCTATTATTCTTATATTGTTTTTCTTTGCATCATCTTGCAGCTGTTGAATTGTTATTTCTTGATTTCTTGTTATTGTTAGAAGATCTTTCCTTTCCTGTTCACTATTTGCAATCTTATCTTCAAGGTCTGAGATTCTATCTTCACTTTCATTGAGAACGTTTTTGCAACTTACATTAGAGTTTTTGATTTCCTGTTTATCTCTTTGAATCTGCTTAATTTATTCTGTTTGTCTCTTAAACTGTTCATTCAGGGATTCTATCATTTTGCTTTGTTCCTTTAATTGTTTAGCTGTGTCTTTGTTGGATGCATTCAATATTTCTTTCACTACTTTTACTATTTCTTCTTTTACCTGGGAGAATATTTCTGATTTGAGTTCCCTCATAGCTTCCTGTACTTGCTTCTTTATTTCAGTTGATATCATTTCATACATTTCAGGTGTATGTGCAGTATTTTCTTCTATGTACATGGCTCCTATTTCTTGGGATGGGCTGGGGTTTTGAGATTGCATTTTGGTCTTTCACTTTTTTTATTTTCCTGTATTTCCATGTTTCCAGTAATTTTACAAAGCTTTCCCTCATGGTACCACAGCAGCTTGGCTCCCACTTAGGTGGACCTGGTTCCTCTGGTTGAATGAAAGTCACTGGCACAATCTGCTCAATTCTGTGGAACCTCTGGAGCCTAGTCCAGTGACCCAAGGAGTGTAGACTGGTGCAACCACTGTGGAGGTCAATCTGGAGATTCCTCAACAAGCTGGAGTTGGAGGCCCCTTTTGACTCAGCTATTCCACTCTTAGGCATATTCCCAGAAGATCTGAAAACATCTTACCACAGTCATATATGCACACCCATGTTTATAGTGGCACAATTTGTAATAGCTAGATCTTAGAAACAACCTAAGTGCCCATCAACCAAGGAATGGATAAAAAAATTGCGGTACTTTTATACAATGGAGTACTACTCAGCTATAAAGAATGATTACATTGAGATATTTATAAATAAATGGATGAATCTTGACTCTATACTCATAAGTGAAATAAATCAAACTCACATGTATAAACACCATATAGTCTCCCTAGTGTAAGAAATGGCAAGGGTACAGAAGATTTTATGGAAATCATGGTTCACCATTATACTGCTTTGATGTCTTATGTCTTCATTCATTGGTTTGAATGGTTTTATTCTGTTTTGTTTGATCTTAATATATGTGATCATATGAATAGTTACTTTGAAGACAAGACAGTATGGTAGCCAGTGTTGATTTAATATCATCTTGCTCTGAAGTCCTACCATGCTTTTTTTTCTAATACCATTGGTTCTATCACATTGTGTGTTATTGGATTTTAATATGTATGATAGTAAAAACCAAATTTTTTATGGAAAATGAGATATTATAGTAGCCATTGCTCATCTTTGGTTTTATGGTTCAGAATGTCTTGGAATACTTCCATTCTCTTGAGTTTTTAATTCTACTTTGTTATGTTTGACACTATTGTGTGTAAAGCTAAGTTCAACTATTTCAAAGAAAGACATTATGATAGCTACTGTTAATATACAATTGTCTTGTTGTGAAGTGCTGTGTTGCTTACATTGTTCTGTTCTGATCTGCTTAGATCTGTCCTCTTTTATTTTATTATCTTAAAAAAACACACAAAAAAATCTTCATCCTATGCAAGAGGAAGGCACAGGGATTTTGTGAGTGCTACACTCACCCTGGAGCAGGAGGGTGGGATGGTGGTGACTTGTATACAATATAAAGGAGGAAGAGAGGCTTGCTCTTGCCCTCTTTTGTTCTGGCTGCTTTTGCTGGCTGCTGCCTTGAAGTGTTGCCCCTCAGCAATGTCACCATGCCTTAGAGCTAGTTGATTATGGACTGAAACCACCACAAACAGTGAGCCAAATAAATGTCTTCCTTCAATTAGTTGTCAGGTGTTTTGTTCCAGAAATGAGAGAAAAGTAACTAACACACTCCACTTCTCAACTCCCAATGTGAACTCCACTCCATTTTTTGGACTTTTTAAATAGTTAAAGATTTGTGTTCTTCTGTCCTTGTAATAATCCTTTGCTTTGCTCTTTTTGGGTACTTTACCTTTTCTGACAAGTGCTACCATACAGTATTTAACTTGTGTATCTAGAAATAAATTCACATATAAATATATATATTTTTTCTTACATTATCTTTAATTCATGCTTTATTACTGAGTAATAGTCCATTATGTAGAACTATTGAATTCTCTTTATCTTTTCATTCAATGACAGAACTTCTAGAACTTAGCTAATTGTTCTGATTTACTAATTGTGGTGTCAAAAATATTTTTACACATGAATTGCTGCAATATGATGCCTGTAGCTCTTTGGGGGAAGATACTTAAAAAGGGACAGGCTGGATCAAATGTAATATCTAATTTTAGTTCTTTAAACAATCTCCCTACTGATTTCCATAATGCTTTTATTACTTTACATTCCACAAAAAATATGCAAATCATT
This sequence comes from Hydrochoerus hydrochaeris, assembly GCA_004027455.1. Lineage (NCBI taxonomy): Eukaryota > Metazoa > Chordata > Mammalia > Rodentia > Hydrochaeridae > Hydrochoerus > Hydrochoerus hydrochaeris. Next base: position 16,014 of record PVLA01010615.1, read on the forward strand.
TGTTATTCTTTCATTTCTTGATGATTGCTATTCTTGGCCTAAGATAAAAATCTTGCCTCATTGTAATTCGTGTGTGTCTGATGGCCTGATATGTTGAATATTTTTTCTCATGCTTATTGATCATTTGTAATTATTCCTCTGAGATGTGCCTATTAATTTCAATTCCCTATTTTTGATTAGGTCTTGTGTTTTGGGTGGTTTATATTTTTTTATTATATTATATATAGTAGATAGTATTTTATATTAGGAATAGCTGGAAAATATCATTTCATGTGTTAGGCTGTCTCTTCACTGTGCTGATGGCTTCCTTTGTTGTAGAGAAGGTTTTTATTTGATATAATCTCATCTAATTATTATCACTGCAATTTATTGTGCAATCAGATCTCCTTTTAGAATATCCTCACCTATTATTTCAATTGTTTTACTTGTTTTATCTGTCAGTAAATTCATTGTTTCTGTTTTTGATTTTTAAATGGAGTCTGGCTATACATCCCAGGTGGGCCTAAAACTTGCACCATGCATAGCTTTTTATTTTAATGGTAAAATATTTGACCCATTTTCATTTTATTTCTTACATGGTGAGAGATATGAGTCCAGCTTAGATGTTTTGCATATAGATAGCTGAGGTTCCCATTGTCCTTTTAGAAATAGTTGTCCTTTAAGAAATAGTTGTTCAAGTTACAAAATTAAAGCATACGAAGTGGACATTCAAACAGTGAGACTATAAAAAGTTCTGTTCAACAATCCAACAAGAACTTAGAGCTATGGTTATCAATCCTATACACTTAAATATACATGCAGTTATATCTTTTATAGCACTTCCTATTTCCTCTTTTTTACAATATGTAGCTATAAATTCTTAGACATTACAAGAGTCTTCAATTCCAAAGAGGGACTTCATAAACTGGATCTTCAATTTACTGGTGTTTGGAACTTCAGATACCTATACTGTCTGAAGTTTCTGTATAAAAATACATCACAAGTAGGGTGGTTTTTACAATCATTGAATTTTAATAGTGGGAGACATTATGAATTTAAGAGAGAACTGTTTTAGTACTGTGTATTCTCATATTAAAATTAGATCTCTCTTATCACTTGGAAAAACACTAATTGCACCCCTAAGAAATTCATCTTCATAGTGCTATCTTGTCCTATTTTCACCTAAAAAGTCAACCTTGTAGTGTCATCACATAAAGTGTTAAGCAGACACTAATTTATGAAATTTGAACTGACACAGACATGCATAAAAGTTAGTGTACAGGATTTAAAAGTAATAATGCATTGTGTTTTTTACTTAAGAAACTTTCTAATTTATTTGTAGTTTTAAATTAAAAAATTACCAATATGTCCTGGGAGTGGTTTTTGTCATAGAAGAGGTCCACAATAATCCCCATCTTTTGCAAACATAACTCTGGGATGTGAGTTCCATAATGCTGGGCCCAGTAAATAGAGGACATTGGAGAGTTCTCTCATTTTGATTACAGGGCATGATGAGATTCCTAATTACTCCTTCAATAGTGAGAGAGAAGGTCTGTAGCAATTTTTACAGGAACAGCATGGGAAACTTCTGCCCAGATCAGGACACTTTTGGAATTCAACAAATTTCTACAGGTGAGGATGGGTAGATGGGAAGACATAAAGCCTTACCAATTTCATGCTAGTCTTTGGTACTTAAAGAAGATGGAAGCACAAACTTTGGTTTGTGTATCTCTCAAGATGTATAATTTACCAACATAGATTACCCATAGACTCACCAGCATTTCTTATTAGTTGATTTTTTCATGATAGCCATTCTTTATGAGATGCAATCTCACTGTGTTCTCCAAAGACCAATGATACTGAAGAATTTTTCATATATTTGTTTCTTGTTTGAACTTTTTCATCTGAGAAATGCCTATTGATTTCACTTGCTCATTCTTGTATATGGTCTTTAAACTTATCATTCTCAATATTTTGTGTTCTTTAATTACTCTAGACAATAGTCCTTTGTCTGAGAAATAGCTGGTAAAATTTTATTCCCATTACATGAGTTGCTTCTTAACTCCCTGTGATATTTCCTGTGTAATTGGTATTTTGTTCAGAAATTCTTTGCCTACACCTATGTCTACAAAAGTTTTACTCATTATATCTTCCAGTAGATTAAGTGTTTCTCCTTTAACAATTAGATATTTGATCCATTTTGATTTTGGTTTAGTCCATGATGTGAAGTATGGGTCTAATTTTAATCTTTGGCATGAGGAATGTCATTATTCCCAGAGCTATTTATTAAAGAGGCTGTCTCACTTTGGTTGAAGGTTTTTGGCACCTTTGACAAGGATTAGTTGATGTAGTGTGCTTGGAGTTGTTTCTGCATCTTCTAATCTGTTTGAATGATCCTAAAGTCTGTTTTGTTTTTTTTTTACCACTACTATACTGGTTTTACTACAGTAGCTTTGTAATGTGTAAAAAGCTATTTTTATCAGAATTGCTTTTGGTATTCTAGAGCTCTTCTGGTTCCATATGAATTTTAGGATTTTCTCCAGTTCTGGAAATATGCTGTTGGTAATTAATTGGAGTTGATTAAATCTGCATACCAGTTTTGGAAATACTATATCATTTCTGCACATCCAAGAACATGAGATACCTATTTCTAATATACATTTTAATCTCCTTATAGAGAGTATTGTAGTTTTCAACATATATATCTTTCAACTCCATTGTGATGTTGAATCCAAAGTATTTCATTTTACTTGATGCCATTGTGAAAGTTATGGTTTCCCTAATTTGTCTCACAATGAGTTTTGTGTACAGAGATGTTACTGATGTCTGAGGGTTGATTTTTGTATCCTGCTATGTTGCCAAGTGTGGTTATTAATTCTAGGAGTCTCTTGGTAGAGTTTAGTGGTCTTCTATATAGTGTATTATGTCAATGCAAGTAATGAAAATACATTTTCTTCCCTTTTTGTAATCCTTTTACTTCTATCTCTTGTCCAATTTTTGTAGTCAATGTGTAAATATCTATATTTAACGAGTGTAGATAGTGGTCCTAGTTTTATTGTTTCTGATTTTAGAGTGAAAGCTTTGTAATACATGGCTTTTATTAGATTGAGAAAAAGAGCTTGTATTCCAATTCTCTGTAGTGTTTTATCATGAATGGGTGTTGGACTTCATGAAATGCTTTTCTGCATTTATCAAAATGATCATACAATTTTTGTTCTTCCCTGTGTTGATATGCTATATCACATTTATTGATTTGCATATGCTAAACAATCCTGATATCTCAGTGGTGAATCCAAATTTGTCGTGATGTATACTACTTTTGATTGTGTGTTTCAATCTGTTTGCCTGCATCTTATTGAGGATATTGGCACTTATGTTGATTAATATTATTGATTTACAGTTCTCTTCTGGCCAGTTCCTTCTCTGTTTTTGGTATCAGGGTGATGCTTGCTTTCAGGAGTGGGTATGGAAATATGGGTTTACTTTCCATTTCACAAAAGAGTCTGTAGAGTAGTGACATTACATCTTTGAGTTCTTAAAAAAATTCAATAATAACTTCATTAGGACTTTGGCTACTCTTTCTTGGTAGTTTTTCAATTTCTTTTTCTGTTTAACTAATACTGGGTTATTTAGAATTTTATATCTTCATGTTTCAGCTTTGGTAATATATATGTTCTAGGCATCTCTCTGTTACTTCTGGCTTTTTCATATTAGAGTATAGGTTCTCAAAGTAGGTACTGGAAATTGTCTGAATTTTTGCAGGATCATCATTTTCTCCCTAATTACAGTAATTTCATTCTTGGCTTTCCATTTCTGATGAGGTTGGCAAAATTTTTGCCCACTTTTTCAAGGAACCATCTCTTCAATTAATTGGATCTCTGCATTATTTTATTAGTTTAAATACATTAACTTCTGCTTAGATATCTATGATTTCTTTTTTTATCCATGTTCCATATTTGAATCGCTCTACTTTTCCTAGAACCTTGAAGTTCAACATTAGTTTATTTAATTGAGCACCCCTGTTGTCCTCACGTGAGAAGAAACTACTACAGTTTCCCCCACAGGACTGCTTTCATTGTATCCCGTATGTTGCAACATGTTGCACTGTCATCATCATTCAATGGAAGAAACTGTCTTAATTCTTCTTTAATTTCATCTTTAACTCTTTGGTGGTACAAACACTATGTAAATAGATACAAAGATTACTCAAAATCCTAAAGCCAAAAGTTCCTTCAGAGCTATCTGTTCCCCTTCTTGTTAGTCCCAAACGACTTAAAAGTCTCATATCACAGAGATGCATGTGTCCTCCTGTGTGTGTTAGCACACTTTGCAATAGCAAAATCTGAGAAGCAATCTAGGTGCCATTAATGGTGAATGGAAAAAGAAGATGTGAGGGGTTGGGGATTTAGCTCAGCGGCATAAGCACCTGCTTTGCAGGTGTGTGGTAGTGAGTTTGAACCCCAGTACTGTTTAAAAAAGAAAAAAAAGAAAAAGAAAAAGATGATGTGGATTTTATCTACAGTGGATTATACTCTGCTGTAGGAAAGATAGATTGAGATCTTGTTAGGTAAATGGATGCACCTTGACACCATATTTTCATACCACATTCAGATACATATGTTCAAATATTACATTGCTTCTCATGTGTGAGAAATCAAAAGTGTAAATATGGGCCAAAACAGATGATACATATGAAGAATTAACAAGAAAATGTGCAAGGGGAAAGGAGACCAAGAAGAGGGAGAGGAGGAAAGAAGTGAAGGAAGTGAAATGGAAATGAAAGAGAATGAAAGAATAAAATAGAAATAAATCTTTTGTAAATGAGAAAGGGAAGAAGTGATAAAGGGTGAGGAGGGCAATGGGAAGAAAGAACTAAGATATATTTTGTACAGGTAAAATTCCCTATGATGAATATCACTAAATGGTTAATACATATTAATAAAAATTCAATCACAATGAGAAAATTGAGAAAGTTATAAACGAATGAGTACAAAGAATCTAGGGTCAGTCACCCATATTGTAATTGCCTGCAAGAAGGAATATGAAATTGGACAAAGATGCTTTCTGGAGCCTTACAGCTAACTAATGATTTTTGAATTGCCCTTAAAGAGTGAGGTAATTAAACAGTTGAAATGAAAAAATATGCCTTTATATCACTTCCAGTTTTAGATTAGCACAGTTCCTTTATATCAATCTCTTCATAATTTTACTTACTATTTTCTTTTCCTTGTAGCTGACTTTTAGCTTTTTTGATCCTATGCTCAGTGACAATGCTCAGTTTCCTTCTGTCTATCAGATGTCCCCCAAACATGTCTCTAGTCCTTGGGATGGTCTCACTGGTGCTTCATTTCAGGTGGACCTGGGTAGGACTAGACATTGCAGAGAGTCAGAAAGGTCTTCAGTTTCTTGTGAACTTGAAGTAACAGTTGGACAGGAACAGAATCTGTGTAGCATTTGTAAAAATGATCTCAAACACTGCAATGCTACATTTATCAAAAAGACCAACATATGATTTATGGACCAGAGAAACATCGCCAACGAATGTGGTAATCATGTACTTTGATAGTAGTGAAAGTGACCTTGGATTTTACACTGGAAAATATTTGGTGACATGGAGAGTCTGGGTCACAAATTCACAATGGTATTCTGCCATCTTTAGTGATAATTTTATAATGGACTCTTTCCATGGAACTCTCATTTTCTCAAATCAGCATGAGAATATTTCTGGCTTTAAAACTTTTATCCAGATAGCTACCCCTTCAAAGTACCCAGAAGACATTTATCTCACTATATTTTGGTCCATGAACTTTGACTGCACTTTGTCCAATTTTGACTATATATTGAAGAACTGCCCACCCAATGCTTCTCTCATGTCTGCCTGTGAGTTGATCTGACTGGACCATAAGTGATGAGGATTACAATATGTACAATCTGTGTATGCCATGGCCTATGCCCTCCTTGAGACACTTCTTCAACAAGTTCAAATGCAACCAAGCAAGATTAGAGAACTGAATAGATTTTCCCACTGGCAGGTAATGGATCTTGTGTTGCATGTCAGATGCTGCCTCCAAAGTGTTCATCTTGAGGAGGTCAACAGGGGCTCATGTGACAGAGTTTAGACTATTTTATCCACAACTGCAAGTGATTTTACATCAGTTTCATTGTCAAGGAGCAGTAGCAATCTGAGTAGAAGTGGTCACTCAGAATAAGCAGGTGGTAGCAAGGCTGAAATTAAACATGAGTCTTGATCAATGCTTTGTATTCCACAGGATGTCAGCATACAATTCACATGATGATTTCAACTAAACAAATTTGAAACTTCCTTGTGAACAAACAATTGGAAATGCTAGATTCTTCTACATAATTTGTAAATGTATGTATGTATGTATGTACTAAATTGTGTTAAGCACTACATTGCACATATTATTTTAATTAGTATTGAAAACTTTAGTTTTCACATATATCTTCTGGGAAAAATATGACAGAAATGGGCATGGGAAGCTGTCCCTTTATAGTGGAGTTGTTTCCTATTTTTAAACACTATTTTGTTGGGGTTTATCATAGCATTTTTATAGATATTGATAGTTTTACAACATTTTAATATTTCTGTTTTCCAAAGCCTTTCACTTGTCCTACCTCAGTGGGAGAATATCCAAAACCATCATTATAAGGCAAGGAGTAAAGACAACCAAGGATGTTCCTGCTGAATTTCTGATTAGTAAGAATGAGATCCAGTTATTTATAGGATTTTGCATCTCTTGCAGTTATACCACTCTCTGAAGAAACTTCAGCTTACTAATCCTGCTGGTGACTAGTGAACATGGATGAACATAGGAAACTGGATGCAGAGTATGACATTCTCAACTTCTGGAATCTTCCAGAGGGTCTTAGACTTAAAAAAAAAGTAGGATTGTTTTCCCCATATGCTTCACATAGTCAAAGATTGTCTTTAAATGATGATGTGATAGAGCGGGGCACAGGAATTATGGAGGTAATTTAGATGTAATTATACTGTCTTTCAGTAATTGTAGATAGCAAAATTGTGCTGTGGTTTTTCCTTGCTTTAGCTTAGAAAATGTTCATGTGTGAAAATTTGAAATCATATTTCAATTTAAAATTGTTTTTAATTGTCAACTTTTGATGAATGCAAAAGGAATAAAATTATTTACTCAGATTTTCAAGATTATTTACTCAGATTTTCAAAATTATATATTCATACCATTCAGCAGACATTGGGTTTATGCTTATTAAATTTATTCTATCCCTCTAGATCTGAAATAGTAGGTAAAAGTTCAAGAAGTTACCAACACATGCCTGAGTTTCCTTAGACTCTCTGCTCTGTGTGTAGCAAGAGCAGTGATCCTGGGTGCAGGAAATCCCTTCAGGATGGAAAGGCTGCCTGCTGCTTCTATTGCATCCCTTGCCCAGAGAATGAGATCTCCAATGAGACAGGTAAGTGCATGCCTTTCAGAGAGACTTTTCATTACTCATTTATCCTCTTTCTATCTAGAAAATGAAAAATACATGAAGAACTTATAAAAATATAATTCCTCCTTCTTTAGTCTCTTATTTAATGATTATATACAATACAATACAATGTTCCTTGTGAAAAACTCTCCATGTCCCTTGAATATTCTTGGATTTATTTTTCTAGTATCATCAAAAGCACTGTTTTCAAAATATCCCATTTCTGAATAATTCAGTTTTGTAAGTTTCATACTCTTCATAGATTTCAACACACCGTTTAAGTACCAACACCTCACCTTATTTTTTGATACTTTTAGATGACAAAGCATGTATGGAACTTGCATTTTCTTTCTTTCCAAGTAACTGACACTATTTCAACACAATTTAGTTGCTCAGAAATATTGTGTTTTATTTACACTTAGAGATATCATTCATAACATGGTAATTGTAAGCTATCTGGGAGGTATTATGCCCTATTCCCCCTTAATTCACATGTGTGTAGAGGAAGCACCATGCAACAGCAGGGAATAAAATTAAAACCATGGATCTGCAGTAATGATTGGCAGGGTAATTATATGCCTTGGGTTCAGTAAATGATGCCTTTGGTTCAGTAAAATATTTTGGAATAACATTTTATGTATTCATTTTTCTTTAAAACAGGGCCTCTCGATATAGTACATGCTGACATTGAACTCAGTAAGTAGTGTGGGCCGAACTCAAATTCATGGAGAGCTTCCTGTCTCAGCCTTCTTAGTGGAATAATTTTAGTCATGTGCCACCATGCCCAGTAAAAATATATCTTAAACCTCTGTGAAGAAGTAACAGTAACATTGTATCTGTGAATGATGGGGAACATAAATTGTCACTGAGATCAACAGAAGTGTCAAAAAAGGCATCAGTACTTATATAATACTCATAGTAACTAATCTAAGGGTCAATGTTTTTAAAACACTAAATATGTGAAGGTAGTTGGAATATGGATGACAGTATACAGGAAATGAAGACTGAAAATTATATGTATCATAAATATCACTTTGTAAATAGTTAAATTTGTTATAATAAATCATGAAAGTTTAGAATCACCTCTCTAATTATGTTTTTCTATTTCTTCTTCTTTTTCTCACTAATATGTGATTTAATTTACACTCACTGCATAATTTCAACATTTTAGAAAGTGCCAAAAATATGCTGTAACGTATAATTAATTTACATACTAGGCACATGTAAAATACACACATGTGTATGATATGCATTATTACACTGAATCTATATGTAGTAGTTTCATAACATGCATTATGTGCACATATAAAATGTTCACCCAGCTACAATTCTATGTTTTAACATGTAAACTTCTCAAAATCATGATTGGTAGAAAGGAAATCAATATGAATTACAAACTTTTGAAACTGAAAATACCATTCTTAAAACCTGGTGTGTCCAAGTTGAAATTATCTCAGGAGACATATACATGTATTCATTTTATTACATGTTTGCACTCATGCAAAGAAAAGGTGAAGTTCTGAATCTAAATTACTTAACATAAACAAGAAATCAAAGAAAAAAGACAATAATGAAAATGGAAGATAGGAAATATCATGAAAATAGAACATAAAAACTAAAAAAATTAAAAATTAAATTCACTTTAATGACAAAATAAAATCTATAGCCCTTGATAAAATTGATCACAAGGTAAGCGATCACTTGCACAACAGACACTGAAAATAGATGTTAAAAATTATACAAATCATTTTTAAAAAAACATAAATAACTCCATATCTCTGCACTTGAAAATGTAAATGAGAGTCATGAATTTACAGGTAAATCCTGATGAAAATTGTTCAGAATACCTCTACTTTATAAGTTGATTCCATAGGAAATTTTTCTTCAAAATTTTTATGTTGATTGAGAGTTTTACTTGTGAACTTTGTCAACACTCAAAAGAATACCACAATTAAGTTACAAAAACTCCTTCAGATAAATAGGAAAATCATTGCATTTTATAATTAATCTTTCAATGTGATACTCAGGCATGACAATGGAAAATCATATATCACAAACAACTTTACTTCTTTTTGCTTTGCTTGAGAAAGGATCTTGAGGTGTAGTTCATGCTGGCCTTGAATTCACTATCTATCCCAGGAATTATCAAGAACCCTCCTATCTCAGCATCCTCAGTACTGAGATTGAGTGTGTTCACACATTTTTCATTTGCAACTTTTTAAGACGAAAATCCCATCTGCAGTTCTGATTTTATGCTATAGTTTAAGGAGGCTACATTGTGGACAACTTTCACTCACTTAATATAACTCAAGGCCCTTGATTCTAGAAAAAAAATATAAGAAATATCAGTATACAAAGTACAATAGTAGTAAATTGAGCATTTATCTACAATTGATAAATAAATGTCAACAAAATTTACTAAATCAATAATAGAAGGAAATGTTGTTCATGTCTCAAAATTTTTACAAACCCATCCAAAGTTCAAAAACAACCATAAGACAGGAGTGCTTCATTTTAACACTTCTAACATTTGGTCTGATGTAGATACCAGCAAATACGGTGATGTCAGGAAAAAAATAAAACCAAAATGTGGAAAGGAAACAATGTAGCATTGTTGTATTGAAATGGTGGTGATGTGCAAGTGTAAAATTTAAGTAAATTAATCATAAATGGAATTGACTGCTGGTTGAATATTAAGCTAGTGTGAAGAACTCTTCCTTCACCTTAATAATAATTCAGAATTTTAATTTTAAAAGACATTTGTTATACTGTAAAGTATGAAACATTTTGAAACATATTGTAAAGTGTTAAAAAGTTTATACCAATACATGTATAAAAGGAAAGCATTAAGAACAATAAAATTGAAATGCAAGGTTAGATAAAAATATATTTATGTCAAAATGGTCAATAATTATAAGATGTTATGTAAGATGTTAATATTTTAGACAGTTCTGCTGCTACCATTCAATTGCAACCAAAATTCCACTATATTTTTAGTAAATATTAGAAACATTTGCAGTATTTACTATTTCTCACAGAGACTCATATTACATACTGATTTCCCTGAAAATTAGAAAATGTAGCTCATGGTGGTTTCTGAGTGAGTTCTGCCTCATTGAATGGATACCTATGTTACTGCTTGTGGAGATTTAGTTTAGACAGGTAGATCTTTAAGAATCCATGAGAATGGAATTTTGGCTCAAGAACATTCCCTAAAAATGGAGAATAAAAATAAGAGTTTACTTCACTATAAAGAAGAAAAATAATATTGATTTGGAATTATTGGGTACATAAAAACACATGAGTTGGACTGAACTAGCTCTGTCTACTTCTTTGGGTAGGATGAGGAATTGGAGAAACCACACTGAGAAAAATCTGCATTTTTTGCTAGATGTGGAGCAGTGTGTGAAGTGTTAAGACAATCAGTATGCAAACATTCAGAGAAATTACTGCCTCAAAAAATCTGTCACTTTTCTGGCTTATGAATACCCATTGGGAAAGTTCCTGGTTGTCAACAGGCTGAGTCTTACTGTTCTCACAGCTGCTGTACTTGGGCTCTTGTTGAAGCACCAAGACACTCCCATTGGCAAGGCCAAATACTGAGCTCAAAGCTACATCCTGCAATTTCCCTCAGCTTATGCTTCCTCTGCTCCTTGTTCTTCATTGGCCATCTCAACACAGCCACCTGCATCTTCCAGAAAACCACATTTGCAGTTGTCTTCACTGTGGCTGTTTCCACTGTCTTGGCCAAAACCATTACTATTGTGCTGGCATTTAAGGTGTCTGTTCCAGGCAGAAGAATGAGGCAGTTGATGGTGTCAGGAGCACCAAACTACATCATCCCCATCTGCTCATTGATCCAACTGATTCTCTGTGTGGTCTGGATGGGGACAAGCCCACCCTATGTTGCCATCCACAACAAAGCAACAGCCAGCATCATATTAGATGGCCAAAAACTGAAATCCTTTACTTTGAAATCAGGCACAAGACAAGGATGTGTCTTATCACCACTGCTATTCAACATAGTACTGGAAATACTAGCCAGAGCAATTAGACAGGAGACAGAAATAAAAGGAGTAAAGATAGGAAAAGATGAAGTTAAATAATCATTATTTGCAGATGACATGATACTCTACATAGAAGACCCCCAAAACTCCATTGAAAGACTCCTAGATATAATAAATAAATTTGACAATGTTGATGAATATAAAGTCAATACTCAAAAATCAATAGCATTCCTATACACTAGCAACAAGATCACTGAGAGAGAAATAAGAGAAGCCACACGCTTAACACTAGCATCCTCAAAAATGAAATAATTAGGAATTAATCTAATGAAAGAAGTAAAAGAGTTATACAGGGAAAATTATAACAGTCTGAAAAAGAAATTGAACAGGACCTCAGAAAATGGAAAGTCATCCCTTGTTTATAGATAGGAAGAATAAATATAGTGAAAATGGCCATTCTCCCAAAATTGTTACACAGATTCAATGCAATCCCAATGAAAATACCACTAACATATCTCATAGATCCAGAGAAATCACTCCTGAAATTCATCTGGAATCAGAAGAGACCTAGAATAGCAAAGGCAATTCTAAGCAGCAAAGCCAAGGCAGGATGCATCACAATCCCTGACTTGAAGTTATACTACAAAGCTACTATAATAAAATCAACATGGTACTGGAATGAAAACAGATTTGAAGATCAATGGAATAGATTAAAAGATACAACCATAACTACAAACACACTCAGCCATCTTCTCTTTGATAAAGGGGCCAAACATATTCACTGGAAGAACAATAGTCTCTTTATAAATGATGCTGGAAAAGCTGGCTATGAATATGTTGAAAACTAAACCCACACCTATCACCATTTACTAAACTAAAATCTAAATGGATCAAAGATCTAAATATTAAAACAGAAACACTAAATCTGTTGGAAGACAAAATAGGTAAAAATTGAAAACATGGTGTAGGTAAAGAATTAATGAACAAGAACCAAACTGCATGGGAAATACTTCCCAGAATCAATAACTGGGATCACATATTATTAAAGAGTTTCTGCATGTCAAAAGAAATCTGCAGCAGAGTGAAAACAAAACCCATAAACTGGGAAAAACTCTTAGTGAAATGTCTCTCAGACAAAGGACTCCTGTATTGAACTTATAAAGAATTAAAAAAACCAGACCACTTAAATTCAAAGCCCCAATGCAAAAATGTGCATCCAAGATGAACACACAGTAATTTTTTTCATTTTAAAGAGAATAAAACAAAACAGGACAGAACTAAGCAGATCAGAACAGAACAATGTAAGCAACACTGCACTTCAGAACAAGACAGTTGGATATTAACAATAGCTGTCATAATGTCTCTTTCTTTGAAATAGTTGAGCTTAACTTTACACACAATAATGTTAAACTTAACAAAGTAGAATAAAACAATTCAAGAGAATGGAAGTATTCCAAGGTATTCTGAACCAAATAACCAAAGATGAACAGTAGCTGCTATATTATGTCATTTTCCATAAAAATTTTGTTTTTACTATCATACATATTAAAATCCAATAAGACACAACGTGACAGAACTAATGGTAATAGAAAAAAAAAGCATGGTAGGACTTCAGAGCAAGATGATATTAAATCAACATTGGCTGCCATATTGTCTTGTCTTCAAAGTAACTATTCATATGATCACATATATTAAGATCAAACAAAACAGAATAAAAGCATTCCAAACAATGAACTAAGACTTAAGATGTCAAAGCAGTATAATGGTGAACCACAATTTCCATAAAATCTTCTGTACGCTTACCATTTCTTACACTAGGGAGACTATATGGTATTTATACATGTGAGTTTGATTTGTTTCACTTTTTAGTATAGAGTCAAGATGCATCCATTTATTTATAAATATCTCAATGTGATCATTCTTTATAGCTGAGTAGTATTCCATTGTATAAAATTACCACAATTTTTTTATCCATTCCTCGGTTGATGGGCACTTAGGTTGTTTCTAAGATCTGGCTATTACAAATTGTGCCACTATAAATATGGGTGTGCATATATCATTGTGGTAAGATGTTTTCAGATCTTCTGGGAATATGCCTAAGAGTGGAATAGCTGGGTCAAATGGGACCTCCAACTCCAGCTTTTTGAGAATCTCCAGATTGACCTCCACAGTGACTGCACCATTCTACACTCCCACCAACATTGCAGAAGAGTTCCTTTTTCCCCACAGCCTCTCCAGAATTTGTTGTTGGTAGTTTTCTTGATCTTGGACATTATTTCTGGAGTGAGATGGAATCTCAGTGTGGTTTTAATTTGGAATTCTCTAATGACCAATGATTATGAGCATTTTTTCATGTATTTATTTGCCCTTCATTATTTCTTCATCTGAGAACTGTATGTTCATCTCAGATGCCCATTTTTGGATAGGGTCTTTGAATTTCGGGAGCCTGATTTTTTTCAAATTCTTTTTAAGTTCAAGACACAAGTCCTTTGTCTGAGGGACAGTTCACTAAGATTTTTTCCCAGTTTGTAGGTTTTCTTTTCACTCTGCTGGAGATTTCTTTGGACATGCAGAAACTCTTTAATTTGTGATCCCAGTTTTTGATTCTGGGAAGTATTTCCCTTGCAGTTTGGTTCTTGTTCATGAATTCTCTACCTACCCCTATGTCTTCAAGATTTTTACCTACTTTGTGTTGTAACAGATTTAGTGTTTCTGTTTTAATATTAAATCTCTGATCCATTTGGATTTTAGTTTAGTACATGATGATAGGCATGGGTCTAATTTTGGTTTCTGTATATGGATAGCCAGTTTTTCAAGCAGCATTTATTAAAGAGACTGTCGTTCTTCCAGTGAACATGTTTGGCCCCTTTATCAGAGATAAGGTGGTTGAGTGTGTTTGTAGCTGTATCTTCTAGTCTGTTCCATTGATCTTCAGGTCTGTTTTTATACCAATACCATGTTGATTTTATTATAGTAGCTTTGTAGTATAACTTCAAGCCAGGGATTGTGATGCCTCCTGCCTTGGCCTTGCTGCTTAGAATTGCCTTTACTATTCTAGGTCTCTTTTGATTCCAGATGAATTTTAGGAGTGATTTCTCTAGATCTATGAGGTATGTTAGTGGTATTTTCATTGAGATTGCATTGAATGGAACACACAGTTCTTTGAGGAAGAAATACGAATGGCAAATAAATACATAAAAAAGGTCCATGATCATTGGTCGTTAGAGAAATGCAAATTAAAACCACACTGAGATTCTATCTCACTCCAGAAAGAAAGGCCAAGATCAAGAAAACTACCAACAAAAAATTTTGGAGAGGCTGTGCAGAAAAATGAAGCCTTCTGCACTGTTGGTGGGAGGTTAGACTGGTGCAACCACTGTGGAGGTCGGTCTGTAGGTCCCTCAAAAACCTGGAATTGGAAGTCCCATTTGATCCAACTATTCCATTCCTAGGCATATTCCCAGAAGAAATGAAAACATCATACCACAGTGATATATGCACACCCATGTTTATTGCAGCACAATTTATAATAGCCACATGTTGGAAACAACCTAAGTGCCCATCAACTGAGGAATGCATAAAAAAATTGTGTTACTTTTATACAATGGAGTACTACTCAGCTATAATTAATGATCACATTGAGATATTTATAAATAAGTGGATGCAACTTGAGACCATACTCATAAGCGAGATAAATCAAACTCACATGTATAAATACCACAGGCTCCCTAGTGTAAGAAATGGTAAGTGTACATAAGATTTTATGTAATCATGGTTCCCAATTATGTTGCTTTGAAATCTTACAATGTTTTCATTCATTGAATGAAATGGTTTAATTCTGTTTTGTTTGATCTTATTATGTGTGATGGTATGAACAGCTACTTTGAAGAAAACAAGACAATATGGTAGCCATTGCTGATTTAATATCATCTTGCTTTGAAGTCCTACCATGCTTTTGTTCTTCTTTTACCATTGGTTCTATCATGTTGTGTCTCATTGGATTTTAATATGTATGATAGTATACACAAATTTTTATGGAAACTGGTATAATATAGTGGCCATTGTTCATTTTCTGTTATTTAGTTCAGAACTCCTTTTAATACTTTCATTCTCTTGAATGATTTTATTCTATAATGTTATATTTGATATTATTGTGTGTGAAGCTGTGCTCAGCTATTATAAAGAAAGAGACATTATGGCAGCTACTCTTAATGTTCCATTGTCTTGTTGTGAAGTGCTGTGTTGCTTACATTGTTCTGTTCTGATCTGCTTTGTTCTGTCTTCTTTTGTTTCATTCTCTGTAAAGTAAAATTTTAAAAAATAATGTGTGGGAGCGAGTTGGCATGAAGCAGATTCTGAAACCTAAGTGGTGTTAAAACAACAGCTGGACATGGTGGAAGGCAAGGTTTCTGGAACCCCTCATTCCAATAAGAATACAACTGATCAGGATCAGAGATGTGAGATCCAGAAAAACTGTTTTCCTATTCTGCAGAAACAAAGAAAATTTGGATAAGCCACAAGACACTGAGATTTTACATTTGAGAAGCTGTGCTTTGAGGTCAACACCAACTCAGATCCTTTCATGCACTTTAGGCACCTAGAACATCTCCACAGTAACACAGCTTCTTTTCCTACCTTCCCAAGCACCTTATGCTGTGGAATTTTGCAGTATTTTTGTAGAGATATGTTCTGGAAAGAAGCTTCCCATGATGCTCCTGTAAATACTGCTATACTTTTGTTTTTTGCTTTTCAGCAGTAATCAAGAATGTCATCCTATCCTCTGTGCAAAATAAGGAAACTCTTTAGGATTCTCCATTGACTGTGAAGAATTGTTTGGAACTCATTTTCCAAAAATCAGTGCCCAAAGTTCCTGACAATCTTTTCAATGACCCATATCAAAGACAGAACATACAAGAAGGTTAAATTAGCCCTTAACCTATGCAAAGAGCTTAGAGGTCCTTGGGGGCAGCACTCAATTCCTAATTATTTTCAAATCTAGCACAACAAATTTATAACTTCTTGTATTTTCCACCAAATTTGTATTTGGAAACAATAACATTTAGCGTAAGTTAATTAGAATGTGACTATTGGGCGGCTGCTTAGGCAATTAAAGGAGGCAGTGGTTATTGTCAAGTTTTTTTTTCCTTCTAATTTTAACAGAATTTAAAATAATATCTCCAGCTCTTAAAATCTTATTTCTAGTATATAACTCAGTCCAGATGTAAAAACTTCCTTGATTTACAGTTAGACAGGCCTTCCAGTGCCTGGATCTGCACAGTGCCTCCTGAGGAGAGGCTTGTTCTCTGAGGCAGTGTGGAGATTGGAGACCAGAGAAAGAACAGGGATATATAGCTCAGTGGTATGAGCACCTGCCTCACAAGCACAAGGTCCTGAGTTCAATTCCTGGTACTAAAACAAACCAACCAAAGAAACAAACAAAAACTACAGGAAAAACAAGGTGCTTCTCCTCTCTATCAAGAAGAAAAACAAACTAATTTACCAGGGCACTTAGGAAACAATTTGCTGCTGAAGAATTGCTCTACTGGCAAATGCTCTATCTCTTTGACCATATTTTTTTTGGGGGGTGGGTAACAGGAATCAAACTTAGGACCTTGCACTTGCCAGGGAGATGCTGCACTAATGACCTATATTCCTGGTCCCTGAATATATCTAAACAGTGCTTTTGCTTTTAGGCATCTATTTATGTCATTGGACTGTCCAATTGTGTTTTGACTTCTGCTGATATTTAGATTTGTTTATGCTTAGTATCTGACCAATTTCACTGGAAATTTCTAATCATATCTGTCTGTAATCAGTTAGAATTATGTTAGATTTGCTGTAGCCAAAACCCATCCTTACCCCATTGTTCTTTGCTTGAATTACTTTATCCATATCCCTCAAGTCTGTTCTTTGCTTTGAGACTTCCTTTAGTTTATGCAACATTCAGAAACCAATTCAAATATTCCTCAGTGCAAAACCCCACTGTGCTGGTGCCTACACCAATAATTATTCCTTGACATAGTAAAATATTTTACCTCCACAAAAAACTATGATAGTTAGTTTTCACTTTAACATATTTCAGAAGATTTGAATCATACTTCCCAGACTTACATCATCTAAAAATGCTGCAGACTTCACTTTAGCTAAGAAAACTACTCAGCATCAACCACCAACATCAAAGTGTGTTCATGAAAAACATGAAAACAACATAGCAACCTATTTGGTAATGAATGGAAATAAAGATATAAACATCTGCTAGTGTTTAGGAGTAGAAATGGCAAGAAAATTAGTGGACATGAGAAGCAATATGAGGTGGCTGAAGAAAACCTGTAGTACAGGGAGGAAGCAACTTCTAAACTGCCATCCTGCTCCCAAGTGTGTGCACTTTCCACAGGCAATCCTTGTAGCTCTAACATGAGAGATGTGACAGAAGCCATCCTTACTTTTGCTGACACCTCTCTGTGTCAGAAAAGCAAAGGTCATTTTCTGGAATCTCCTACAATTTGCCTCACCTGCTAGATATCTACAACTTTGTGTACAGAACAGACATTAACAATATTTAAAGCAGAGGATATGCCTTTGCCCAGTGGTAGCAGGATCATATTCTTAGCAATAGAAATCTCCTGGATTATGGATTTCTTAAACATGATCTAATTTACAGATCCAGGAGGCATGCTGTATGATAGCTTAATATCTACTATAAATTTTTCCATACTGATGGGATAAGAATAAGACTGTTCACTCTGTAAAAATATTAGAAATTGCATGCATAATGCTAAAATATGATAGAAGATATTGAACTTTGTGAAAGTGACACTGAGATACAGCATTAGTGCAGCACCTCCCTGGCAATTGCAAATGAATTCCATTTAATGGATTGTGTCTCAAAGGATGTCTTATTACCTCATTCAGGGGAAACCCTGGATGAACAAGGGGTAGGAGGATGAAATAAGGTCCACCTTCAATCACTTACTGAAGCTAGGCTTAAAACTTGGATTTGAGAAGATAAAAAGAGGATACTTTCTTCTCATATCCAGAGATAGAGCAAGAGAGAGAAACAAAGAGAGAGAGAGAAACAGAGAGGGGGGAGATGGAGATGGAGACAGAGACAGAGACAGAGACAGACAGACAGAGAAAGGCAGAGAGAGAGAAATAAATTTGGACAGATCTTTTTGAGCTTTGGATGAGCAGGACAGTGTAGCAATATAACCTGCACTGCTCTATTTATCCTCGCAGCCCCTAGGTTTCATTCACCACAATAATCAAGCAGGAATAAACAAATAATAAATGCATTTACTGGTCAAGAACTAATAATTTCTTATTTGGCTTTATGTTGTTGCTACTGATGCAGAAATACATATAAAGGAGAAAATCCCTAGTAACTACATTATCTCATTTCTTGTGAACATTTTTTTTCATTTTGTGAAAGCTGGTGATATGATTCACCATGACACACATCAAAGGAAACGCTGAGAGTGAGAGTGGCAAGAAAAGAAAGTTAACAATCAAGGGAATCATCTCAATGTTCCCTCAAGACTAAGTTGTGAGCACTTTCAGTCTCAGCCAGAGAAATCCATATATTATGTATATCTGTATATCTCACTGTTGTGAACATCAGTAAGCATTTCAATTTCCCCTCCCACACATCTCTAGAGAAATAGTCAGTACTTTCTGACTTGTGGCAATGAGGTCTCATGTCCAGAAGAAAAACACAGGTGAAAAAAATTTGGTGATTTGCCTCTCATTCTCCTTGGACCACTATTTCATAAAAATCTACTGATAGCAAGGACACAGAAGCCATTTTCTGTCACGTAGATTGGGTCTCAAGCCTGCATCAATAATCTATTTGCATGATTGATATTTTGGGTGATGAAAATGTATTGCAATGGAAGATTCAATGTAAGATCATTTATGAAATTTTCTCAAAATTACCAAGGTTACACAGAACAGTTGAGCCTCATGCCTTCCTTCGAAAGTACGAGATAAGTGGGTGCAGTCTCACATTCAGAGGGTCAATTTGAGTCAGAAATTCCCTGTGTAGTCTGTGCATGGCTGCATCTCAGTCACAGGTGTTACAACACTGATAGCCATGTGTGTTTAACTTGCAGAGAGAGCCAATGTCTCAATTTCTTTTCTCTCATTCCTGGGACAAAATACATGGCACTCAAAACAAAGGAAGGAAAAGTTTATCTAGCTCACTGTTTGTGGAGGCTTTGGTCCATAATCACCTGACTCCAAGGCAAGGTAGCATGGTCCCAGGGCAACACATCAAGGTAGCAGCCATCAAAAGTACCCAGAGCAAAGCTTGGAAGAGCAAGCCTTTTTTTCCTCACTTACATTGTCCACAGGACACCTCAGCGTACACAGGGTAAGGGAGAGCACTCACAAAATCTTGACCTTCTTTTGCACAGGATGAGAATATTTAAAAATAAGAATCTTGGCATCCTTCTGAGTCTCTTAGTTAAACTTATAAACTTCTCAAGTTGATACAGTGTATCAACTGTAACAGCTGCTAATTACACTGAAGTGAGAAACTCCAAATCAGTAACAGCTAAATCTTAGAAACAACCCAAATACCCATCAAAAAAGATGTGGTATTTTTATTCAATGGAGTACTAGCTATAAAGAAGGATAAACTGGAGGCTTTTATAGGTAAATGGACACAACCTGGGACCAACTCAAAAGTGAAATATATCAAACACATGTGTAAATATCATATCGTCTCTCTAGTGTAAAAAAAACAACACTGGTAAGAAAGCCATGTGCACCTTCTGAGTCTTCAGGTTGAAATTCCTTTTCTTGTTTTAAATTCTTTTACTTCTAATATCCTCACAGGTATTTATATCTCAAGACCTATTTGTACATTTATACATGACAATCTATACATGTGATCTATATTATTTTTGCTTCTATGAGAATGGGATTTAAGAGAAAAATTCCTCATTTTTTAACACTTTTCCAAAAAAGAAGAAAGGTGGGGAACACTTCTGTATTTTCTGCTAACCAAAATATTGGGAACAAGTGTCCCACAAATATGTCATCTGTGGTCTATAGCTCAGAGCATCCTCAGGACAATAAAATTATGCTGTAACACTGGAAAAATGTTATTGTACATCTGTTTAAAAAGTACAATAAAAATTTGAATCCAAATGTTCACTATGGGCTTTGCTGGTATAAATATATTTAAGGATTTACACATTTAATAGTAGTAGTAATGTGATTATGGGGATAAATAAGGATAAAGAAAGTATTCTACATATTCCCCTTATTCCTTTAAAACTAAAACTGTTCTTGAAGTAATTATTAGTTTTCAGAAAAACATTTCACTTAAATATGTATTCAATGGCCCCATTGTTAATATGTATAATCAAAACAAAGTTATATTTCAATGAAATCTACACAACTACTTACAAATTTATCCAAAAAATGAATGTACAAGCTAGATTTGGTGGTGCACACCTGTCATCCTAGCATGTAGGGTGAAGCAGGATGATCACTATGAGTTTAAAGGCAGCCTGAGCCACATAATGAACTGCAGGCCAAACTGGACAACAGAGAGATCCTGTTTAAAAAATAATAATAATAATAATACAAAAAAAGAAGAAAGATGAAACTTTGATGTTCATAATAATTTTTACTTTGAGTAACTATTAAGATAATGCCTTCAGCATATTTGATTAATGACATATATATACTTTAGAATTACATAAAAATAAGAGAAATTTAAGTTAGAAAGTGAATCTACATGGCAATGAACTTACTTCTCATATGTGAGTTCTCAGATTTTGTCTGAAGTACTGACCCTCAAAGGAGCTTAGATGTCATTTAATTGCATATCACAAGATGCACACACTGTACTCATACACAACAGTCATTGAGTGATTTTTTACTTAATCTAGAGCATCGCAGAATATTAAAGAGAGGAGGTAAGTAGATAAGAAAAGAGTTTAATAAGTGGGGAGGGCACAGAGGGAGTTACCACAAGGAAGGCGGTGTTGGCTCTCCCTGCAGACAAAGGGCAGGTTCTGCCTGATATAGCCTCTGATAGGGGTAGGGCTCTAGTGGCTGATGTAAGCTGATTTATTTTGTGAGAGTGCAAGGGACTGGGTAAACCTTTACATTCCTGAGCTTTGGCAGACTTTTGGGAGGGAGAAGCCATAGAGGCTTTGGGGAAGAAGGAGGTGTGCATTATCATGGCACAGCTTTGAACCACTGCCATGATGATTGTACTGTCTCTCAGGCAGGCAGAGCTAACATTCCCATCTCTTTGGTGTTAGGGAGTGCAGTGGAGTCTCTCTGGCTGATTCCTGCTGAGAGAGGGCATCATTGGGGCCTAAGGTAGAAGAGAAGGAGGTTGAGGAATCTGTTTGCATTTTGTCTGAGCTTGTGAGGTAGTGATGTTGCTCAGTAGTAGGATTTCTTTGGTAGTGAACACATGTATTCTGGCTTGGATAAATTATGAGAGGAGCCTAAAGGCACAGGGAGCAACAAGCAAAAAAATTACTATGGTAATTAGGGAACCCATAATGGGCCTTAGAATGGGATCCCAGGACCCTAGGGAATCCCACCACTAAGACCAAGGGGTGGCTCCTGGAAAATATTGTCTCCCTCAGATATTAGCTGCTAATTTTTTGAGTTTTTGTATCTGCTCTTTTACTATACCTGATTGGTTCACAAAGTAGCAGCATTCTTCTCCCAATATGGCATAGTATACCCCTTTTTCTGCTGTGAGAATACTAAGTGTCCTTCCTGGTTGGAGAACTATTGTGGCCATTGAGTTTATTTGATCTTGGAGTGAATTAACAAAGATTATGGCTTATTGGAGCTTTATATATTTTAAGAATGATATACAAGATTATTCCCTCCCACAAGCAAACTCATCTTTTAAATCTGGGGCTAGAAACTTTTTATCAAAGTAATAACTCATCTCTAAAACATATCTTGAGGTATGAAATTCTGAAATTTATGAATGCAATCTTATTGGGAAATTGTATTGAATGATGTACCAGTGTTATGGCTATTAAAGCAGATCTTAGGTTCAGGCTAAAAGCTGCATAAATTAGAAGAGGACAAATAGATGATGCATATGACATATAATGGAAGGAGATAGTTGGATTCAAGGACTGATGGTCAGCACAACAGCAGTTATTACCTAGAGAAAATCTGATTTCAAGGTCCTAAAGTGCAGTACTCAGAGAAAACAGAATTCTGTTCTTTGAAGTCTTGCAGTTTTTGATATTTTGTTAAAACACCCTAAGGACTTCTGGGTAGGAATCCACTTATAGATGGTAGTGCTCATGGAACATGAACAGCAGACAACACATGTGGATCACTGAATATTATTCTCTCCACCTCCATGATTCTCCCCAAAAAGCTGCAGTTCATACAGGGTGATGTCTTTGTTTCTCTACAATGCAGTTTTGAAGCAAGAGTAGCAAATAGAGAGGAGACAAGATGGCTGATCAGTGAGCAACAGAATACAAAGCCTCTTGGGAGAAACAATTCATGTGCCAGAATAAAACACCCTGGAGAGACCCAGACCGAGGGAGATGGGTCCTCTTGACACAGGAAGAAATTAAAACTTTAAAAAGCTCATCAAATACTTCAGGAGTACAACTGGAACAGCTAAAAATTAAAGGGACACAGCATTTTTGCGACGACCTGCCAAGATTGCACCAGCTTGAATCCGTGCTAGCAGGCAGAGCCGCCCAAACTCGTTCCCACCACCACACACAGGAAGCGTGGCAGAGCTGAAGTCGAGGGTTGGTGAACCCAGCAAAGAGCAGAGAGTGGAGCCAGTGGAGGAGCCTTCATTGATCCATGGTCAGTGCTGGGAGTGAGACCCCCTCCCACAGGAAGGGAGCGACCAGGTGGGTGACATGTTGGAATCAAGCAGGAGAAGCCTGAACTGGGACAATGACTTCAGTTGGTTGCTCCCTCCCCAGAGCAGATTCATGCAATTTGCTTGGACTGGGGCATGCCCCTGGCCAGGACCCAATGAGACATCCCATTCCCTGCCCCTAGCATGCACTGACCAGGTGATTGCCCCTGAAGTTTTGCTGGCCCAGTGGCGAGGGGCAGGCATATGCAGCTTGCTTACACCTCAGTGACAAGAGCAGGTGGGAAAGGCCAGAGTTCCCTTGCCAGCGTGCTTTGGAGGAAACATGGCCAACAGGGAAGGGGCTGGGACCTGCACTGTAACCTATGTGGAGGAAGCCAGGGCCATGACAGGAGAGAGAGGCAGGAGGAGGCCCCAGCCCAGAACCCTGAGAGCCCTGATCCAGGAGAAGGAAAAACAAGGGAGCCTGAGGGCGGAAAACACACAACATCAGACATAGCTTCAATGGACATTAAGAGATATCTTTGGGACCATGTAGATGAGCTCAGATCTGAAATATTAAATAAGGTAAAGCAGGATATGAGGAGAGTAATAAAAGAAATGCTCTCAGGAAGCATCTCTCAGGATGATACAGATGAAAGAAGGGAGGAACACCAAAAAAAAGGAGAGAAACTTTTGATAAAGAATATAAAGAAAATCTTGAATACATGAAACAGATTCAAAGAGAGTACCAGGAAATTAAAAACTCAATTGAAAGCTGGCAAAATGCCTTAAAAGAAACTAAGGATAGACTATGAAAACTTGAAGATAAGTTTGTAATGTGTGATCATGAAAGGAAAGATCTCTTAAAAATAACAAGGAAACAGGCAGTAACAATGCAAAGGCTAGAAGATGACAAGAGAATCTACAATTTAAGAATAAGAAACGTGAATGAAGAAGCATACAGGTGAATTACAAAGGCTATTCATGGAAATAATTAGAGAAAACTTCCCAAGCATGGGAAAAGAAAATGACATTCGGTTGTGTGAAGCACACAGAACTCCAGCCACCCACAACCAAAACAGAGCTACACTCAGACATATAATAATCAAGATACCAGAAATTCAATATAAAAACAGAATATTAAAAGCTGTCAGAGAAAATAAACAGATTACCTATAAAGGTAAGGCCATCAGAATCATGGCTGACTTCTCGACACAGACCATCAGATCAAGAAGAGCTTGGAGTGAAGTATTCCAAGTCCTGAAGGAAGGTGGCCTCCAGCCCAGATTGATGTACCCTGCAAAACTTTCACTAGAAATTAATGGAGAAACAAGATGCATCCATGACAAAGAGGAACTGGGAGAGTTTGTGACCACCAATCCAACCCTGCAGAGAATGCTGAAGGACATTCTAGAGAGAGAGAAAAAAAATACCATAATTTTAGAAACAGTGACAGAAAAGCCTCAATGAGTGGAGCAGGCAGTAGAATGAAGGAGAAAACTAAACAAAGGCAGAAAAGTAGCATAGCAGAAATGAGGCAGAGAAGGATAACTAAAAACTCTAACATAGATGGCCTTGATATGCTATACTGTTAATAGTGCACCAGGATTTAAAACCCACATTACACTACTCTGCTTAGATGTATTTTATTCTGTTCCATTCTTTCTACCTGTACTAGATTTGAGGGCACAGACAGTAATCCCAAAAATAACAGGATATAGTATGGTAATCATCCTTAATTTCCTATTAACTTAATCTAAAGATTTGTAAAACCTACACAGTTTTACCATGACTGATTGTAATCAAATCTGGTTTGCCAGATTACTGTTTTGTATTGATAGATTTTATTCAAATCTGTTATGATTGATAGTATCAAGTCTGAGAGTATAGGCAACTGCACTTAAGATGACCATTTTCACTAGACTATCCACTATGGTTTTATTATTACCTGCCTTTGAAGTTTTATACTGTCTACAATGTCTTATTTTTACTAATATTGTTATGTATTGCTATACTCAATTATACTGTTATATTGAATAATGCCTGATGATATAGACATTCTATTGAAGATAGTAAGAAACAACACAGTATTCATTGTAGATCACCTTGTACTGTGGTTTTATATGACTTTTTGCTTTCATGTTTTTATAGGAATTTGTTTTGTTTTGTCTTGCTAAGTTTTGTTTTTCCTGCTAATACAGAAAGGATAGAAATACACATAGAGATTCATGCATGTGTAGCTGTTCACACTCACACTATTTGACTATCTACTTTGTGTGCTTTAATTTTATAACTTGAACAACTATTTCTAAGAGGATAATATGTAATTTACTAACTAGTGATTTCTTATTTATCTTTTTTTGGAATTCTGTATTATCTCTACCCTTTACATGCTTTTGTTTCGCTTTAAATAAAATCTTTTTTAAAAAAGAGTAGCAAATAAGATATTATGAGTACTTGAAAACACAGGTAAAGTAGTATGTGAAAGTTTTACTAACTTTGAAATTATGAAGTGATTTGCAACTTGTATTCTAAACTGAGTAAAATGCTCCCAAGAGAACTGACTTATGAGCCAAGTGCTTCTTCACTACCAATATATACCTACAGGACAGCTGTCAGGAACTGGAAAAGAATTTCTTTCAAAGGGGAATCAAAACAAGTAATAAGGAAGAGGGAGGGTAAAAGTTAGAAAAAAGATTTAAAGAGATAAAATAGTTGAAGGGAAAAATGAAATATAACTTTTGCAAATAGGGCAGGGAAGAATGTTTGGAGGGGGAAAGGAAAGAGACAAAAAGGACCAATTAAGATGTATTATGTACATAAACACATTTCCCATGATGAAAATGATCATTAGGTACTGGAAATATGTAGTAACAAAAAAATGAAAAGACCTTTTCCAATTTATGTGAACCCAAGAAAATTGTTGATATAACTGAAGTCTTACTTTCACAGTTCCTAAATTGTGCCTATGATTTCCCTTATTCCACTTTCTGAAGTAGATATCTGCTGTTAGTTTTGTATTTTGCAATTATAACTGCTAAGAGAGGTGTATACAGATGAATGTATGATGAGATCCAACAGTGGAGATTCTGATGGGGTGCCTAAGTCTTAAGTTATTCTGGATGAGGTTTAGTATTTCAAAAATGATACTGATCAGTTACTCATGTTCCAGTTATATGATGGGATTTGCTGAGCCTGGAGGAGGTTGGTGCACAAAAAACAATCCCTGTAAATGTTGCCTTGGGTTCTCCCTTAATCAGCAAGTAATTATTGAGAAACCACCATAATCTGACAAGTACCATGAAGCAAATATTACCAGTAGAGGTTCCAGTCAAGAGGCATGTGAACTGTTACCCTATCAAAGGTGATTTTTACTGAGAGACAAAATTGACTATTAACTGAAACCGAGTAACACAATGCATCAATTCAGAAAGTATTGACACTTTTCCATCATGGAATCTTCCACACATCAATATGCTTTACCAACCACCCATTTCATTTTCATTGTTGTAAATTATTTTCTTTTATTTCTAACCTCTGGGTTTCCACACACTTAAAAAATTTATATATAATTGTAACACTGTAAGATATGAGAAATGTGGTGCTTTAAATTTTGCTTGAATATTTTGTGAGTCAGTTACAGAAGTATTTTTCTATTCTACTCTATTCTGTTCCATTCTGTTCTGTTTTATTTTATTAGATATCACAGCTAGAACTCATAATCTCACACTTGCCAGGCCAGTGCTTGCTTGGCTGAGCTAAATCTCAGCTGATGAAATGATTTTAACATGAATCACTCAGTCATTGCAAAAAACATTTATTAATTTATTAGGATTTTAGACTTTCCACTAATGTTGAAAAATCATATCAGTTATAATAAATCTTTTCTGAAAAATTTATATTTTAATTTTTGCCTCAAAATGTTACAGTCCAGTAGAAATGGTCTCATGCATTCCTATCTCATTCTTGATTTCATTAATCTCATGTTTGCTTTGCATTCTGTGCATAGTATCTATTTATATATGCTTTTAGCATGTTTGTTGCAACTCAGTTGACTAAAGATGCATGTTTAGAGCCTCTGCTCTTTCCCACTGTTGTGTCTATTATTGTATCAGTAAAATCTACTATATTACAATGGCTCTGTAATATCACTGAAGTCAGGTATTTGAAATCCTCTGAGATTACTCCTTTTATTGATCATTGCTTTGGCTCTTCAGGGTTTGCAACTCATTAACAATGTTGTGAGTTTTTTCTACTTCTGTGAAAAGTGTCGTAAGAATTGTTTGAATTTTGCTTCATTTAGGAGAAATAGTGCCATGTTTAATGTATTGACTTTGCAGAATTTTTGAGTCCTAAAGTGGTCTTGGTACTTTGTAATTTTGATGGATAGAATTATACTAGCAACAAACATGGTTTGATTTTCTCATTTACTGTTTGAACACATTTTAATTTTTTTCTTTTGCCTAGTTGCATTGGTTAAAATTCCAGTGCCATACACACCACATTCTGTGAGTGTGCACACTTTTCTTTATTTTGAAGTTAGAGAAAATATCTTCAGATTTCCACATTTGGGACAATGTTAGAGATGGCTTTGCCCTATCTATGTAACCCTTACTATGTTAAAATAAGATAGCCCTATAACCAATTTATTCTGGATTGTTATCATAAAGAAATTTTAATATTGTCAAGGACATTAGTGAATCTCTGAAAGGGATCAGGTGTTTCCTATTTATGATCATATCTGTAACACTTTGAACTATATTAAATTGTGCATGTTGATCCATTCTTTTATCTATGACATAAAAACAACTGATCATCTTGTATAATCTTTTCAATATGTTGTTAGTTTCTCCACTAGTATTTTATTGAATTTTGAAAATTTTTCATAAAAGATGTTCATGCACACGTGGAAAAAGCTTTTGAATAAATTTTATTCATTTATTTTTTGACATACATACTGATGTACTCACCAAGAGAAACATATACATGTATATATTTATTTTTCTTTACCACATCTGCCCATTTCTTTCAACACTTATTCCATGCTCCACATACAAAATTTGGTTTCTATTGCTTTCATTCCTTTAAACTTTTTACCTGTATTCCCTGCCTGGCAAGCACAAGGTCCTAAGTTTGATTCTCAGTGCAAAAAGAATGTAAAGGACACATAGAAAAAAATGAAGAACTCAAATTATCTTTATTTTCAGATGTTATGAAACCCACAGAATTCCACAAACACTCCCTAAGTATTAATAATCAACTTCAGCAATAAAAGAAGTTAACTAATCAACACCAACATCAATTGCATTTGTGTACACCAATAAAGAGCACAGTGAGGAGGAAATATAGAAAACAATTTTAGTCATAATTGCCTCAATACAAATGAAATATCTAAAAATTAAATTAATCAAATAAATGTAAATTTTCTGCAAAGAAAATATCTATACTGTGAAAAACAAAATTGAAGAGAACATCAGAACATGGAAACGTGCCCCTGTTCTTGTTCCTGGATAGGCAGAATCAACATATTCCAAATGGCCATCCTTCATAACATCTTCTACAGATTCAATGCAAAGCCAATCAAAATATAAAAAATGTACTTTAAAAACTAAATAAATCATCTCCAAAACTTATGTGGAACTGGAAGAGACATGATTATAAAAAGAAATCTTGGGACACTGGAGCAAAGCAACAGGCATCAAATTACTTGACTCCAAGCTATACTACAAAGAAACCATGATAAGATGGACTGGGACTAGAATAGAAAGAGACCTGTTGATGAGTGGACTGGAACAGAGAGGACAGAAACAGATCAGACACAGCTAGGTAGTGGATCTTGTACAAAGAAGCCAAAAGTATACCATAAATATGAGATAGTCTATTCATCATGTGGCACCAGAAAAACTCAGTATCAGCTCATATTTGATTAAAACTGGACCCATATATCTCACCATGTAGTAAAATAAACAAGAGGGAATCAAATATCTAAGCATCAGAATGGAAATATTGAACCTACTGGAAGATAAAAAGGCAGAACATTTGAAATCATAGATGTAGGAAAGTATTTCATAAATGGAAGCACAATTGCAGAAGAAATGAGTAAGAATCAGCAAATGGAATTACACTGAATTGAAAAGTTTGTGCACAGCAGAAGAATAAATCAGTAGAATGGAGACACCACTTAGACAATGCAAAAACATTTCTGCCAGATATACCTAAAGCAGAGCATTAAAATCTAAACTATATAAAGGACTCAAAAAACTTATACCATCTAAAACACAAAAGGCCATATAAAAAGTCATGTGAAATAAGCGGATACATCTGAAAGATGTGCAACTGGGCAACAAGTTTGTGGTAAAATATTCAACATCACTACCCATTAAAAATGCAAATTCAGTCAATGCTATGATCCCATCTTACTCTACAAAGAGTGAGAAATAACAATGAAAATTGAAAAATAACTGTAACTTGGATAACTATTTCTAAAAGAACAATATGTAATGTATCAACTAGTAATTTCTTACTGTTTATCTTCTTTTCTTGAAATTCTGTAATATTCTACCTTTTCCCTGTTTTTCTCTATTTAAATAAAAAATGTATAATTGCTATTGTAAAAAAGAGAAAATAGGAAGTGCTATAAAAGATATAACTGCATGTATATTTATGTGTGCAGGATTGTTACCCATATTTCTTAGTTCTTGTTTGATTGTTGAACAGATCAGTTTGCAGGCTCACTGCTTGAGTGTCCATTTTGTGTGCTTGAATTTTGTAACTTGAACAACTATTTCTAAAAGAGCAATATGTAATTTATCAGCTAGAGATTTCTTACTGTTTATGTTTTTTTTGAAATTCTGTAATATTTCTTTCCTTTTTCTGTTTTATCCCTTTAAAGAAAAATTAAAAGAAAATTGAAAAATAAGAAATGTTGGCATAGCTGTGATGATAAAGGAATTTTCTTACATTTTTGTTGGAAATGTAAAGTTGTATAGTCATGATGGAAATCAGTAGTCAGAGATTTCCCAAAGAAAACATTAGATATTCCATATGACCCCACTATCTCTCTTCTAGACATCTTCCCCAAAGTGCTTGATACATCATAGTCTAGGAGTACCTACATTCAAATACTTTAGCAGGATAGTTATGATTAGCTGAAGCCAATAAGCAGCCTGTGTAAACATCAACAAATGATTGGATAAAGAAAATATAGTATCTTTTCATAACAGGATACCATTCAGTTAGAAAGGAAAAATTTGAGTCATTCCTCGGAAAATGGATGCAACTGGGAAAGGCAATGTTGAGTGAAGTAAATCAGATACAAAAGTTTAAAAATAAAGCAGTGATGGCAAAACTTTCAGAGCTGTCTATCATAACAAAAAGTACCCATTCCAGCACACATGATGTAGGTTCACAACCACTGCCATAGAGCACATTTAACTTAAGGAAGGCAAAGTACAAAGTGCACAACTGAAGATGGCTAGAAGGAGAAAATTGACAGATAACTTGAAAGAGGTCAGTAGTCCTGTAGATAGTGTGTGAAATGAGAGTGGGAGGGCAAGGGGAAAGAAGTACAATAATGATACTCTATGTAGAGTAAACTAAAGACCTCAATGAATGTAAACACTCCATGCCACAAACATGAGATATGATTAATCATATCAACATCAATGAAAAGTGAGAATGGGCTCTGGAGGAGGAGGGATAGAGGTGGGAGAGAGCAGGACAGAAAAAGGAACAAGCTGTGTTATACACATGATGACTCTCCATGAGAAGAAAATTCTTCATGTACTGTAAACATATATTAATAAAAATAAGATGAAAAATTGTAACTACTCTGGTACCTATGTTGAGTTAGTTATATATATATATATATATATATATATATATATATATATATATATATTCTGCATTCATTGTAAGTGACATTCCATGATGCTATTAAGTGGATGTGAATTTCAGTGTGAATAACTGTTATGCTGACATTCATGGGCTGAGCTGGAAGTGCTCAGTTGATTTGGTAATCCTAGGTGACAGGCTGTTATCCCTTGTCTTGTTCTCTAGATACTGTAATACACAGATCTTATTGCCAGGCATTTGGTATCTGAGACAATTTCAGTAAACACTTAGCATAGGACATCTCAGGCAATCTATAAACAACATCCCAAAAGTATTAGTGACACAGGCTTAGAAGCAAATCTTTCCAGGAGGAAGTGGCTCATGGGTGGTTGCTATCAATGGATTTGGATGAGTCACAGTGCCTCTAGGTGGCTAGAATGATATTCACATATAATTTCCAAATTGTGTTTTTATATGGACACCAGACATCAGATGCAGAAGCCAATTGACAAATGGTGTCAATTGCTCTGTGTTCCCCTGGGCAAGTTTGCTAAAAATTGTCAGGGGCATGATAGAGTTCATGTGAATTTAAAAAAAAAAACACAAAGACAGATACATATATATGTGTTGCCATTGCTGACAGAGAAATGTTTTGTTTCACTCAGACAAGACTGCCAACATTCCCTAAGATGTACCCATTGATTATCTTGCTCATTTTCCTGCAGCATCCCATCTTAGTGTCAAATCTTGATAGTGAACCATGCTTAAACAGAAGAAGCACCAGGGTGTACAAGGATGGAGATGTGGTGATTGGGGGACTTTTCTCCCTTTTTATTTATATATACTACACTGGTATCTCTCAGATAAAGCCACTGAAGGATGACTTTATGGTCCTGTAAGTGTGTTTTATGATGTATTTTTTTGTTTATTTTTGATTATCAGGAAGGATAGTGCCTAAGCTTCTCTGGTTGATTATTGACTCTATCGCTGCTCTCTCCTCACCATCTATTATTATAAAATACCTGCCAGGAATTATTGTGAATTTGCATGTAAACTTTCTCAGCTTTTTAAACTTGTCAGACAAATGCATATATACTTAGCCTACTGTTTGCTGTCTTGGATGCTGAGAGATGCATCACTGTTATCTTAGACTATTTTTCTCCTCCCAAGTGAATCGCCACTGTTTAACACAGTGACTGTTCTTCAGAATGAGTCTAAGACATTATGCTGAATTCAATGTCAAACTGCTACCATTAAACATGCTCTGTGTACAAATTGGGAACTTTTAACTTTCTTTAATTATGCATCTAATATCTTGTATCCTTACAGAGTATCTACTGCTATTCATATGCCCCATTGCTAGAGACTTGTACTGTGGATATTCAGTAACTTTTCCATAATGTGCACACCATGGCTTTATTCAGAGAGTCTTCCATGACTCTTGGACCTGCAAACTAGAGCATAAATAAAGACTAATTCATGTGTGAGGTTTTCACCCTTCAGACTGACTCTTTTTCACATGCATATATGACTGCCCTCTGTTCTCAGATAACATTGCATCAGTTTTGTAGCCAAATCTATAACTAATGAATAGGATTTGCACAATGTCAGAAGAATCTAGCTGATTCACTTTGTCCCTGAGTGGAAAGGGGATGCCACTGATTCAACAACTCATTGGGTCTTATCAGATGCTGAAGCCACCAGTGCTCCTGTAATTGTTAGCAGAAACATCAGAGGATGAAATACTGATGTCTCACTTCCATAGATGGTGTCTGTATGTTTCTCATATTTATTATCATGTCCCAATGCCTGTTTATACTTTTATTCTTGGATACATTTACCTATGATGTCATGATTTTTGAGACAGGCTCTTTTTATATTATCTGCATTACCAGTGGTGAGTTGAAGCAACCCCTCCAACTTAGGTCTCCAGAACAGTTAGCTGTAAAGACATGTGTTACTATACATGACTGGTGTGGATATTTTTTACATAGTTGTCTAAACCATGCTATCAATTTTCTTTATCAATGTTTCTGTTTCATGTGCTATAATTGTTGTAGCTGTTGTGGAGTACTTTGTTGAGACAGTGACAGAATGGTGGAAATACAGATTGGCTAGGTCATGGAAGTCTACTAACAAGTAATTAAAACCTTTTAAAAATAATAAATGCATTGGTAGAGAATTAGGGGAAAGGTTTTATACATCCAGAACACCACCAAGGGTGTAGTGACTGAGGCAATGGGGTTTTGCCATAGTTAGGAGGATCTGTAGTAAGTTTTGAAAGCTGCATGAGCCAAAGGGATTTTATAGCCAAAGAGGAGAATGGAGACCTCCAGATGTCCATGACTAAGAGATAGCACTAATACAGTGAAGGATCCTGGAAACCAATCTGAAGATTCTAGCCTTGAGAAGCACAGTGTGGATGTGCATTTTCTGAAGATACTGGAGGAGGAAAAACTATTCAGATACTAAGTGTACACAAGTTTCAAGAATAGTTCAAGGATGCTGGACAGAGAGTGCATTCCTATTTTGGAGAGTAAAAAAGCTAACTTCCCTCTCTGTTGTTCCCTAGTACCCACTCACACAACCTCAAGGAATTGGTCTGCTATTAATTTGGCCCAGTTTCACTCCCACTAATGATAAATCTGTTCTGTATTTGAAAAGGTCATCATTGCAATTCCAACAGTTTTTCATGTGCAGGCTGACTTACATGCTGAGAACATATTAAGGGAATCCTGAGACAATTTTAATTTCTACTAAAATCAAAAGAGAGGAAAATAAATTATGGAAAAAAATTTTTGCATATGTTTTCTCTGTATATCAACAATATATTGAAAAAAATAAATCTAATGATACATAGATGGAGATATTCCATGTATTCAGAAATGCTAAGTCTCTAATAACTAAAATAACCACAGCAATATATTAGAATTTTCTGCATCCACATATAGACACTACATTTGAAGCTGGGGGTACTGTTTCTGTGGTACTGTAAACAGTGTTTTACACAAATATAGGAGATACACGTTAACATATACACCATTAGATCCATGCAAACCCTTCTGCTTCGTGGCACATCCTGTAACATTGGCAGCACTTATCTCCTACCACACTTTTTATCTTACTAAATTTATAATTGTTTGCTTAATTCATGTCTCTATCATAATAATAACATATTGTACTACATTGTAGCATGTGAATAAACTGATCCTAGTTTTTAAAGAAATATCCATACAGATTCACATAATGGTTGCACTGGTCTACATTGCCTCCCAAAGTGGAGAATGCTTTCTTTCCACCCACAGCTCTTCCAGTATTTATTATTGATTTTTTGATGATAATTATTCTTACAGAGGTGAGATAGAAACCCAGTGTTGTTTTGATTTTCATGTCTTGAATGACCAATGAATTTGAACATTTTTTTGTGTTTATTTGACATTTGTAATTGATTCATCTGATAATTTTGTTTTAATTTCAACCACCCATTTTTGAATTGTGTCTTAGAATTTGGAGAAACTGTGTTTTTTATTATTCTTTATATGTTCAAGATAAAAATGTTTTGTCTGAGGGACACTTGGCTAAAATATTTTCTGACATTGTGAGTTGAGTTGTCTTATCATTATGTTGGTGATTTCTATTGATGTGCATAAGAGTTTAATGAGTTCCCAGGTGCTCATTCTTTGAAACGTTTTCCTTACTATTTTGGTTTTGCTCATTAAGTATCTGCTTACCATTATGTTTTCAAGTTTTTTACCTATCTGTCTTCCAGTAGAATTAGTGTTCAGTTTTAATATTTAGATCTTTGATCTACTTTGACTTTATTTTAGTGCATGGTGATAGACATAGATCTAGTTTTAGTCTTCAGCATGGAGAGAGCCAATTTTCCAGTGCAATTTATTAAAGAGGCTATCATTCTTCCAGTGAATATATTGGCTGTTTTGTTCAAGCTAATGTGGCTGAGTATGTTTGCAGTTGTGTGTGCATTTTGTAATCTGTCCTACTGGTCCTCAGGTTTGTTTATTGACAGTACCATGTTTATTTTACCACAGTAGCTTTATAGTATAATTTAAGGTCCAGAATTGTGAAGCCTTCTGCCTTGCCTTTGTTGCCTGGGATTTCCTGTGATATTTCATTTCTCTTTTGATTCCAGATGAATCTTAGGAATGTTTTCTCTAATTCTCTGAGATATGTTAATGGTACATTGATCAGAATTGCATTAAATATGTATATCAATTTTGTGAGTGAGGAAATTTTCAAAATGTTGTTTTTTTCCTCTCCGTGAGCAAAGGATAACTTTTTTAAAAAATTTTATTTAAAAAGAGGTGAAAAAATGAAGCAAAACAGGAAAAAATGGTAGAAACAATATAGAATTTTAAAAAAATGAACAGTAAGAAATCACTAGTTGATACATTACATATTGTCTTCCTGGATGTAGTTGTTAAAGCCACAAAATCAAAGCATAGAAAGTGGACATTCAAACAGTGAGGCTGCAAACAGCTCCATTCTCTGATCCAAACTTAGCAACAATTATCAAAAACTTAGCAACATAATTATCATTCCCACACCCTTAAATATACATGCAGTTATATCCTTTAGAGCACTTTCTTTTCCTCTTTTTGCTTTCTAAGTCCATTATCTGTTTAGTTATATCATTTTTCAGGTTGCTCAGTACCTTGCTGATCTGTTTTGTTGTTGTTATTTACTTTTTAAATTTTTTTTATTTATTATTATTTTTATTTTATTCATTTATTTTATTTTGAAGGTAGTAAAATACAGCAGAACAAGACAGGACATAGCCAACTGAGGCAATGCAGTGAGATTGGCTCAGAACCTCACAGCAGGCCACCAGGACAACAGAAATAGGCACAATAGTACATCTGGTTTTCTTCACAATAGTTGTTCCTTCAATCAGGCAGAGCAGTATTGAAAGAAATACCGAAATTACAAGAACAGAATATTGAACAGAGCAATACCATTGATCAAAACAGAGCAAAACAGAGATAAAAATATTTGCCCTCACAGAGATGGCAGAAGAAAATCCCCCTTATTTCTATATTGCATATAGTGAAACTCGCATATAGTGCTCAGATCTCTGGCTCTCACTTGCTAGCGAGGGGGGTGGGGATGTTTGATTCTTAGCCTGTGCCCCAGCAGGCTCACAGCTGCTCACCAGAGGGGTGAACTGGCTGCCTGTTTTCCCAGCACCCCAAGGTCCAACATGGCATGTTGCGGTTCTCAGGAAATTTTGATATGGTTCTCACCCTGGGGCAGCCGTGGCTTGCCAAGCCACAGCCACTTACCAGAGTGAAGGGATATCTTTTAATTTTCTGATATCCTCTTTCATCCCTTTTTTCAGAGTGCTGCAATTTTCAATATATAGATTCTTCACTTTCTATATTAGAATGATTCCTAAAATGAATCCTATAAATAAAATGATTTTTATTTTTTTGGATACTATTCTGAAGGATATGGGTCCCCTAATTTCTTCCTAAGTGAGTTTGTTGTTTGTGTGCAATAATGCTATTGATTTTTGAT
Organism: Hydrochoerus hydrochaeris; assembly: GCA_004027455.1. Taxonomy (NCBI): domain Eukaryota; kingdom Metazoa; phylum Chordata; class Mammalia; order Rodentia; family Hydrochaeridae; genus Hydrochoerus; species Hydrochoerus hydrochaeris. The sequence continues at coordinate 52,656 of PVLA01010615.1, forward strand.
TGTTGACTTTGTATGTAGTCATGCAGGTGAATTTCTTTACTAAATGTAGGAGCCTTTAGTGGAGGTTTGGGGAAGCCTTTATGTAAAATATCATGTCCTCTGCAAATAATGATAGTATAACCTCTTCCCTTCTTATATATATTCTTTAATTTCTCTCTCTTGTCTAACTGCTCTGGCTAATACTTCTAGAACTATATTGAAGGGCAGTGATGATAGTGGACATCCTTATCTTGTCCTGATTTTAAAGTGACACTTTTTAGTTTTTTCCATTTAGTATAATTTTGCCTGTTGGTTTGTCATAGATGGCCTTTACAAGATTGAGGTAGACAACATGCATTCTGAGTTTCTGAAGGGTGTTTTTCATGAACATGCGTTGGACTGTATCAAAAGCTTTTTCTGCATCTATTGAAATGATCCTGTGATTTTTGTCTTTGACAATTGATATGATGTATTACATTTATAGATTTACATATGTTGAAGCTCTCCTGCATTCCTTGGGTGAATTCCAATTTGTCAAGGTCCACAAGCTGTTTGATAATTTGCTGAATTCTTTTTGCTAGCATATTTTGACAAGTTTTTCATTTATGATCCATAGGAAGATTGTCTTATAGTACTCTTTTTTGTTTGGATCATTTTTTGGTTTGGCTATCAGGGTAATACTTGCCTCCAGGAATGAGTTTGGGAGTATTGCATTCCTTTGGTTTCATTAAAGAGTTTAAGCAGTTTGGACATATTAAATCTTATCTACATTTCTTGTAGAATATAGTAATGAGTCCATCTGAACAAGGACTTATCTTTGATGGTAAGTTTTTAATTGCATTTTCAATCTCATTAACTGATAATAGGTTATTAAAAATTTTGTGACTTCTTGGATCAGATTTTGCAATTCATATGTATCTAGGAATCTGTCCATTTTTATTCTGTATTTTTCATTCCATGGGAGTAAAGGTTTTTGATGTTGGTATTGATGATCTGAATTTTCACAGGATCTCTAATGATTTTCCCCTTTTCATTCTTCAGCAGATGAACTTGAGTCTTACTTAGTCTTTCCTCTTTATGATGAGGTTGGCTAAGAATTTATCAATTTTATTTATCCTTTTAAAGAACCACCTCTTTGGTTCATTAATACTTTATATTATTTTCTTGGTCTCCATTGCATTTATTTCTGATCTAATTTTTGTAATTTCCTCCCTTGTATGGGTTTGGTTTGGTCTAGCTCTTCTCTTTCTAGAAGCTTGAGGTATAACATTTAGTTGTTTATTTGTGCTCATTCTGTTTTCCTGATGTGAGAATTCACCATTACAAATTTCCCAGCACCCCAGAACTTCTTTCCTTGTTCCATAAGCTCTGTTTTTTGTATCTGCATTCTTGTTTAGCTTTTGATGTTGTTTAATTTCTTCCTTGATTTGATCTAGGACCAATTAATAGTTTAGGCCAGTGTTACTTAATCTCCATGTGTTTATAGAGTTTTTGTGATGTCTTTTGCAATTGATTTCCAATTTCATTGCACTACAGTCAGGTAATATCCATGGGATCATTTCAATTCTTTTGAATTCATGTAAGCATCTTTCTGGGAGAGTAAATTATCTGTGTCAGATAATGTCCCACATACAGCTGAAAAGAATGTGAATCATGATAATGTTGGGTTGAATGCTCTGAAAACATCTGCCAAATCTGTTTATTCACAGATTTGGTTCAATGATTTTTGTTCAGTTCTGATATTTCTTTGCTGATGTTCTGTCTAGTCAACCTATCTCTTTGTGACAATAAAGTATTGCCTTCCCCCTTTAAAACTGTGTTATTACTTATGAGATTTTCTATATCTATTAATAATTCTGTTATACAGTTGATTGCTCCATGTTTGGTGGATACATGTTTATAATTGCTACGTATTCCATTCAAAGTTTCCCCCTAACATGTATGTAGTGACTTTCTTTATCTGCTTGGATCACTTTTGGTTTCAAGTTCATGTTATCTACAATCAGAATAGGTACCACTGTTTTTTTCTGGGCTCCTTTTGCATTGAACATCGATTTCCATCCTTTCACTTTAATACATGAATTTCTTTTTTAGTTAAATATTTTTCTTGTATGCAGCATATTGTTGGTGCTTGTTTCTTCATCTATTGTGCCAGTCTGTTACTTTTGATTTGGTTAATTGAGGCCATCTACACTGATGGTCATAACTGATATGTATTAGCTTCTGTTCTTCATAATATTTGCCTATTGTGGGTTCCTTGCTTTTCTGCTTTGTTTAGTTGGTTGCTCTTCCTGGTGGTTTCTTTCTTTTGTTGTTCCACAAAGTGTGGTCCTTTTTACCTGTCTCTGGACTAGTTTGTGGTACTATTTGCAAGGATGGTTCAGTGGTCACAAGTTTCTTCAGTTCTTCTTTGCCATGGAAGTACTTCATTTCTCCATTAAGTTTGAAAGATAGCTTTGTAGGCTGCATCTATCTGGCTTGGAAGTTGTTTTATTGTAGGACTTTAAATATGTCACTCCAATATCTTCCTGTTCTCCTAGGTAGGCTGTTGGTTTGGGATTTCATTTTGCTTCTTTCTATTCATTTTGTATTTTTTTTCATTTTATTTTGTTTTATACATTAATGATTTACAATTTCTATGGTATAGACCTTTATCACTTAGCAGTGAGGCTTTCCCTAAATTTCTGTTCTTCAGCTGTGTCCTCCAGATGTAAGTCGTTCTTTATAGCTATCCCAAGGACCTACCATCCAAATTCATATAGATTGCAAAATTACTACTTGACTCAGATCCCAATCTTTTGGTACTGGACTCTGGTAATAATAATGATGCCACAGTGTTATTTTATGGGAGAAAAAATGTTCATAACATGTATGATATACTAGATAAATTAATGCAATTAATCATACATCTCAAGTACAGCTTAAATGATGAATGAGCTCAGATATATATGAGTCAAGGCAAGACTTCAAAGAATTATTATCAATGTTTTGGGAAACTGGAGGATTCAGCAGGGTATGAATAAATTAAAATAAAATGTTAATGAGTAACCACCAAAATGGAGACAATGGATACTCACTCCACAGTTTAAATTCAAGAAGTAGTTGAGGCCACAACAAAAGAGGAGCCAGACCTGCATTGTGAGGGGAGTTCCAGCTCAAAAGTGCTGGCCTGAGGAGAGATTGGGACCATCAGTCAGTGCCTGGGTCCCCATCTAGCTGCCTAGGACACTAGACTAGACTGGAGAGGTTTTGTGGGCTTGAGAGGACCAAGCCTAAGGACCTTCATTCAACCAGGGGAGCCAGACCTGCACCACAAGGAGAGCCAAGGGTCATGAGTCCCAGGAGCCAAGGGCACAGGAGGTGATTTCCAAAACGTGCAGGGAAAGTTTTGGAACATCACTCAAATCACAGAAATATAGAAAAATGACAAAACAAAAGACCAAAATGCAATCTCAAACCTCCATCCCATTCCAAAAAAGCCTGGGGGCAACATAAATAGCAGAAAATAATAGTCATACACCTGAAATACCTGAACTGATATCAACTGAAATAAAGAAGCAAGTAAGGGAAGCTATGAAGGAACTCAAATCAGAAATAATCTCCCAGGTAAAAGAAGAAATGATAAAAGTAGTGAAATAAATAGTGAATGCATCTAAAGAAGATACAGCTAAAAAATTAGTAGAATGAAGCAAAAAGACAGAACCTCTGAAAGAATAGTATAAGAAAAAACAGAATATGTGAAGCAGATACAAAGAGATATACAGCAAATCAAAATTCTGTTGAAAGTTGCCAAACCACCTCAACCAAAGTGAAGATAGAGTTTCATACCTCGAAGGTAAGACTGCAGCTAGTGATCAGGAAAGGAAAGATCTTTTAAAAACAACAAGGAATCAGGAAACAACAATTCAACAACTGCAAGAAGATGCAAAAACCCACAACATAAGATTAGCGAGGTTAAATGTAAAAGAAGGGGACAACACAAATGATATCAAGAGGCTACTTACAGATGTAATAGCTGAAAACTTCCCAAACATAAAAATGGAAACTGACATACAGATTAATGAAGCATATAGAACTCCAAACAGCCATAAACAAAATAAAAGTACAACCAGACACATAATAATCAATTCATCCCAGAAATCCAACTAATAAGAGGATATCAAAAGCTGTTAGAGAGAAAAGACAGATCACTTACAAAGGAAAACCTATCACAATCACAGCAGACTTCTCAACACAAACAATGAAGTCAAGAAGAGCATGGAGTGAAATATTTCAGATCCTAAAGGAAACTGATCCAACACAAACTGATGTACCCTGCAAAACTGTCTTTCAAAATGGTTGGAGAAATAAGATTCTTCCATGATAAAGAACAGCTGAAGGATTTCATGATCACCAACCAACCCTGCAAAGAATACTCAAAGACATTCTAGATACACATAGGAAAAAACCACTAAGCAAGACAGATAATTAAACATAATGGAGAGGTAAAGATACAACATCAGAAAGACAACATATCAACAATAAAATGATATATTACAGTTATAATTATTAATGTAAATGGCCTCAATTCAACAATTTAAAGAAACAGATTGGCAGAATGGATCAAGAAACAATGTCCAACCATATGCTGTCTACAAGAAATCCATCTAACCCAAAAGGAAATTCATAAACTGAAAGTCCAAGGATGGAAATCAATACTTCATGAAACAAGAACTCAAAAAAAAGTATTCTGTTTGCAGACAATGTGAACTTCAAAGTAAGAATGGTCCAAAGAGATAAAGAAGGTCACTACATACTAGTTAGGGGAAAAATTCAAGATGAAGAGATAATCTTATGTTTCCTTTTTTTTTATTTAAAGAGAAACAAAAGCATGGAAAGGGTAGAAATAATACAAAACTTCAAAAAATGATAACAAGAAATCACTAGTTGATAAATTACATATTGTCTTCTTAGAAATAGTTGTTCCAGTTACAAAATTAAAGCATACAAAATAGATATTCACACAGTAAGAGTGTAAACAGCTAGGCATGCATGAGTCTCTACATGTATTTCTATCCTTTCTGTATTAAAGGGAAAAACAAAACATAGCAAAACAAAACAAAACAAATTCCTATAAAAACATGAAAGCAAAAAGTCATATAAAACCATAGCATAAGGTGATTTGCAATGATTGCTGCATTGTCTCTTATTATATTCAATAGGATTGTCCATATCATCAGGCATTATTGAATATAGCAGTATTATTGAATATAGCAGCACATAACAATATTAGTAAAAATAAAACATTGTGACAGTATAAAACTTCAAAGGCAGGTAATAATCCAACCATAGTGGATAGCCTAGTGAAACTGGTCATCTTAAATGCAGTTGCCTATACTCTCAGACTTGATACTATCAATCATAACAGCTTTGAATAAAATCTATCAATACAAAACAGTAATCTAGCAAACCAGATTTGATTACAATCAGTCATTAAAACTGTGTAGGTTTTACAAATCTTTAGATTAAGTTAATAGGAAATTAAGGATGATTACCATACTATATCCTGTTACTTTCGGGATTACTATCTGTGCCATCAAATCTAGTACAGGTAGAAAGACTGGAACAGAATAAAATACATCTAAGCAGAGTAGTGTGAGTAACGTGGGTTTTAAATCCTGGTGCACTATTAACAATACAGTGTATCAAGGCCATCTATGTTAAGATTCTAGCCATCCTTCTCTGCTTCATTTCTGCTATGCTATATTTCTGCCTTTGTTTGTCTACTTGTCTTCTTCATTCTACTGCCTGCCCCACTCATTGAGGCCTTTCTGCCACTGTTCCTAAAATTCTGGTATTTTTTTCTCTCTCTCTAGAATGTCCTTCAGTGTTCTCTGTAGGATTGGATTGGTGGTCACAAATTCCACCAGTTCCTCTTTATCGTGGGAGCATCTTGTTTCTCCATTAATTTCTAGTAAAAGTTTTGCAAGGTACATCAATCTGAGCTGGAGGTTATTTTCTTTCAGGGCTTGGAATACTTCACTCCAAGCTCTTCTTGACCTGATGGTCTGTGTCAAGAAGTCAGCCTTGATCCTGATGGGCTTACCATTATAGGTAATCTGTTTCTTTTCTCTGATGGCTTTTAAGATTCTGTTTTCATATTTAACTTCTTGTATCTTGATTATTATATGTCTGGATGCAGCTCTGTTTTGGTTGTAGGTGACTGGAGTTCTGTTTGCCTCACATAACCAAATGTCATTTTCTTTTCCCATGCATGGGAAGTTTTCCTTAGTTATTTCTGTGAATAAACTTTGTAATTCACTTGTTTGTATTCCTGCTTCTTAGTTCACATTTCTTATTCTTAAATTGTAGATTCTCTTGCCATCTTCTAACCTTTGTATTGTTATTGCCTGTTTCCTTGTTATTTTTAAGGGATCCTTCCTATCATGATCACACATTCAAACTTGTTGTCAAGTTTTGATAGTCTATCCTTAGTTTCTTTTAAGGAGTTTTGCCAGCTTTCAATGGAGTTTTTAATTTCCTGGTAGTCTCTTTGAATCTGCTTCATATATTCTATATTTCCTTTATACTGTTTATCAACTGTTTCTCTCCTTTTTTTGTGTTCCTCCCTTCTTCTCTCTGTATCTTCCAGAGAGATGCTTCCTGTGAGCATTTCTTTTATTACTCTACTCATATCTTGCTTTACCTGATTTAATATTTTAGCTTTGAGCTAGTCTACAAAGATATCTACAAAGATATCTCTTAATGTCCATTGAAGCCATGCCTGATGTTGTGTGTTTGCCACACTAAGTCTCCCTTGTTTTTCCCTCTCCTGGATCAGTGCACTCTGGGTTCTGGGCTGGGGGCCTCCTCTTGCCTCTCTCTTGTCATGGTCCTGGCTTCCTCCACACGTGCATAGTGCAGGTCCCAGCCCCTTTCCCTGTTGGTTATGGTTCCTCTGAAACATGCTGGCAAGAGTCCTCCACCCTCTCCTGCCTGCCCCTCCCCACCAGGCTAGCCAAACTTCAGAGGCATTCACCTCGTTAGTGTGTGCTAGGCACAGGGAATCAATTTGGGATGGCTCATTGGGTCCTGGCCAGGGGCACAGCCCAGTGCAAGCAAATCCCACAAATCCATTCTGGGGAAGGAGCAACAAACTGAATTCACTGTCATTCCCAGTTCAGGCTCCTCCTGCCTGATGCCAACATGGCACTCATTTGGTTGTGCCCTTCCCATAGGGGTCTCATTCCCATCACTGACTGTGGATTAATGAAGGTCCCTTTGCTGGCTCCACTCTCCATTGGGCTCACCAACCCCTGACTTCAGCACTGCTTTGGTTCCTGTGAGTGGTGGTGGGAACAAGTTTGGGTGGCTCTGACTGCCAGTGCAGATTCAAGCTGGCACAAATTCAGATTGGGTGCAAACCTGGTAGGTCACAGTGAAAATGCTGAGTCCCATAAGTTTTAGCTGTTCCAGTTGTAGTCCTAACATGTTTGATGATTATTTTTTTATGTTTTAATTTCTTCCTGTGTCAAGAGGATCCATCTCCCTCTGTCTGGGTCTCTCCAGGATGTTTTATTATGCCATATGAATTGTTTCCCTCAGGAGGCTTTATATTTTGTTGCTCACTGATTGGCCATCTTGACTTCCCAGAGATAACAGTCTTAAATATATATGCACCAAATTCCAGAGCACCCAGCTATACAAAGCAAGTATTAACAGAAGTGAAAAGTTAAATAAGCAATAAAACAATTATAACAGGAGAGCTTAACATGCCATTGACACAAAGTGACAGATCAACTAGACATTAAATCAGCAAAGAAGTACCAGAACTGAATCACACCTATGAACAAGTGTACTTGATAAATGTACACAGTGTTCCCTCCAACAACATCAGAATGTACTTCTTATCAGAAGTTCATGGAATATTCTCTAAAATAGACCATATATTAGCCCACAGAACATATTTAAGTAAATGCAAAAGAATTGAAATTTTCCCGTGAATGTTATCAGATCATAGCACCATGAAACTAGAAATTAATGATAAAAAAACTGCAAAAAACCCACAAACACATGGAAATTAAATAATACACTCTTGAGCAATCAGTGGGTCACATATGAAGTTAAAGAATAAATTAAACAATATGTGAAAGCAAACAAAAATACAAATACAACTTACCAGAATATGTGTGATGCAAAGAAAGAAGTCCTCAGAGGAAAATATATTGCACTGAGTTCCCACACTAGGAAAACAGAATGATACAAATAAACAACCTGACACTACACCTCAAACATCTAGAAAAAGAAGAGCAAACCAAGTGCAAAGCCAAAATAAGAGAGGAAATTATAAAGATCAGAGTAGAAATCAATGCAGTAGAGACTAAGAAAACAACACAAAGAATCAATGAATAAAGTAGTTGGTTCCTTGAAAGAATAAATAGAATTGATAAGCCCCTCATCAACCTAATTTTAAAAAAGGAAATAAAAGACTGAAATTCATGCAATATGGAATGAAAAAGGTGAAGTCACTACCAATCCTGTGGAAATACAGAAGTTCATCAACACCTATTTTAAAAACCTCTACTATCATAGATTTGATAACACAGAAGAAATGGACAGATTCCTACAAACATATGAACCACCAATCCTGAATCAAATAGATGTAAAACTACTGAATAACCCAATTTCTATCAATGAAATTAAAAATGTAATTACATCCTTACCAACAAAGAAGACCCTAAGCCCAGATGGATTCATTGTGAAATTCTACAAGAAATACAAAGAAACCTAATGCTGACAGTCCTCAAACTGTTCAATGAAATCAAATGGGAAGCAGTTCTCCCTAAATCATCCCTGGAAGCAAATATTACTCTAGTACCAAAACCTGTGAAAGACCCAACTAAAAAAGAGAACTACACGCCAATCTCCCTAATGAACATAAAAGCAAAAATTCTCA
>PVLA01010616.1:0-37680 GCA_004027455.1 Hydrochoerus hydrochaeris
TTTTAGAAGCTGGAATATATATTTGCCAACCCTGGCAGCAACCCCCAGCCCCAAGCAGGAAACGCCCCAGGCCCAGGGCCAGGCAGGGACAATCCCAAACAATAGGTGTTAATTGACCTCAACTCCAAGCAGAAGGTGCCCCAGGTTCAGGGCAATAGGTATCAATTAACATTTTAATCTTGACATTTAGTCAGCCCGGAAACGCAAGCCGACTACCGGAGGCCCGCAGGAGGAAGAGATGTGTGAGATTATTATGCCGCTCCCTACATTGCTTTCCTTATCATTTATGGGAGCGGCTGTCCCTGCGAGGACAGCGCCTGTCTTAGGTCAAGGACTCTTCACATGTACACAACCAGGCCTTACCCGTCATGGGCCTGCAGGACAGCAATTGATCCTGTGCCTGTCTTAGGTGGCCGGTGGTGTAACATATGTGTCCTAGTTGCCCGTCTCTGGCTGCCTGTCCAGTGTCTCAGGGCAGTTGTCTCACAGGAATTTTGTAAATCCTCCTCCATGAGCTCTTTCATTTAAAGCTTTTGTATAAACTCTCTCATACTACTCACAGAAGGCAAAACCCCACAACCAGTCCTCACAAAAGGGTTATCTAGAGGGCCTCCAGCAACCCCCCTGGAGTCTCCACCCTCGACTCCATATTGAACATTACATAAAAACATACACAGGTGAACTACACAAATTACAATTATCAGCACAAAACATTTCAAGATCCCCGCGCCCAATTCCCACATGCGGCGTCCTTTTCCTGGAGAAGCGATTGTCACAAGGTGTGGATGGACTAGGACGCGGCATGGACAGAAAAGGGCGCCACACAGAAGCATAAATATTGTATAGTTTCTCTTATATGAGAAACCCAAGATATAAATAAACAGTAAAATAAAAGATAGATGAAAGAAAATAGATCCTTTGAAACAGGAAGGAGACAAAGAACTGAAGAGAAGTTGGATGTGGAGGCATACACCTGTAGTCACGGCACCTGGGAGGCTGAGCCAGGAGAATCGCCAGGAATTTGAGACCAGCCTGGGCTACGCGGTAAGTTCAAGACCAGCATGAACTACGCAGTGAGACTTTGTCTCAAAAACAGAACAAAACAATCCAGCAAAAACAGAGCTGAAGAGTGCAGAGGGAGGGCGTTACCAGCTCCTCACAAGGAGTGTAATCATCATTTTGCAAATACTAATACTTACCAATAAAAATTAAAACCATACGTCTTTACCATGGTTGTACTGTCAAGCAATGAAGTCACCTCACCTTGAAGTGAGGTTAGTATGTCAGTATCTCTTGAAGAGTAGATAATATTTGAAAGTATGTATGCATTTTGTCAACAAAACTACATTAGGGAAATAAGTGATATGGCCTAACTGTTGCAGGCAGCTGAGTTAGATAGAAACATGATAGGCAGTCAGACAGGGCTAGGTCCTGGAAGGAGCCAGTGCAGAAGGCCAGAGACCCTGAAACAGACACCTCCCGCTGTGGGCCAGACCCCGAGAGAAAAGATAACTCAAACGAACCCACATACTTCCTAAGGATAAGCATCAGGAACAAGTCTCTACCACCCTGAGGAAGCCAGGAGTCACCACCCAACCCCCTACAGGAAAGTCACTGCTCCCTGAGAACGCCCGCTTGCTACATGACTCGCTTCCCCATCTGTCCCCAACTCAACCAATTTTACCTCAACAATTACTCTTATTGGTTAACCATAGTTCTGTCCCACCTCATGCCCACCTTGCAAGCTCCCAGGTTTTCCACACTTTAGACCTGCCTCACTTTGTGGTTTTGCTCTATACAAGTCCCCAGAAAAGCCAGAGACTTTGGTGACCCAATCAAGACCCCTTCTGTCTCTCTCAGGCAGAAGCTTTCTTTCTCTCAATAAATATATTCTGCTCTTAACCTCCATTGTTCCTAAAATTCGTTCTTTGATTTTAGAGAACATGAACTCATACCAGACATCTACTAGGTTGGGAATTAATTTCCTGTATATCATAACTATAACACTTAGGCAGCTTTCTTTCTTTCTTTCTTTCTTTCTTTCTTTCTTTCTTCTTTCTTTCTTTCTTTCTTTCTTTCTTCTTTCTTTCTTTGAGACAGGGACTCACCATGTAGTCCACGCTGGTCTTAAACCCACTATGTGGCCCAGGCTGGCCTCAAACTCATGGCAATCCTCCTGCCTCAGCCTCTTGAGTGCTGGGATTATAGGTATGTGCCACCCACCTGGCTGGTTCTTTTTTCTTGGGCCTTTGTGATGTGTTCACCTAGCAACAGCTTCTCTGACATGCAAACATTCTACCGGCACATTGTGCAGGACAGCCACATTAGTGGACAGCTCAGGTGTCTTGGGAACTGACCTTGGATTTGAGATTTTCTCTTGTGCCGGATGTGGTAAAAAATTTATACTTTTTACTTTCTGCTAAATCCAAAGTAGCATATTATAGGAATGTGTAAAAATAATCATGTATAAACCTAAAGTTATAACTCAGGTGTGGTGGTGCATGCCTGTAATCCCAGTGCTCAGGAGCACTGCTGGGAGTTCAAGGCCAGCCTAGGCTACAGAGTGAGTTCAAGGTTAGCCTGAACTACATAGTGAAACCTTGTCTCAAAAAACAAAATAATATTTACAGATTATATTTATATAGCACAATTTTTGAGCATTTACCTATTTTCTTATATAAACAAGATGCAGTGAGTGTCCTACACTATACCTCCTTGTTCATATATTTTAAGCAAATATGAAATATGAAACTTTTCAAGCTATAGTTAAAAGTACTTGTTCACCAAAATAAATTGCAGTTGAGTTTTTTCCCTTTTGATGGTACTAAAGATTGAGCTCAGGGGCTTCACATTGAGCTAACTACCCAGCCCTTTTAAAAGTGTTTTGAGAGAGGGTCTCACGAAATCATCAAGTTGCTCCAGCTGGGCTCACACTTTTGCTCCTTCTGTCCTGACCTCCCAGAGTGCTGGGATTGCAGGTTGGCACCACCACACCCACCTGGACATGTTTTAGTTTTATAAATTAAAAGCTTGACTGGATATTATTTATCATTTTTTATTTTATGTTTGATGTTTAAAATGATAAGGTGATGTACCAGATAAGATACTTAGCACATTTTGATCAATTTACCTTTCTGTTCTGGGTCTCAGGTACACTATCAAGTTAGACATCCTTAGTTTGTGGCATGTTGTTATCATTCTGGGCAAAGCCTCTCTCGTCGTGTTTTCCTCCATTACCTCCATTTCTGTCTCCTCTAATGTATACAATACATGTCCTTGTGTGTGTGTGCATCTTTCAAAGTGTCTCAGTTTGGTTTATGCAGGGGCTTATTTTTAACACGTCCTGGTGGGAGGAACTAGCCATGTAGCTCCGTGGTGGAGCTCGGGCTTTGTGTGCACAGAGGCTTCAGTTCAGTTCCCAGCACCAAAGAACAAATTAATAAAGTTAAAATGTCACACATAAAGAGTTATAGAATATGTATACATATTTCAGACGGCCCACCACCTACCTGCGTAGAACCTTACCTGTACCTTAGCAACTCTCAAAGTGCCCCTTCCTGAGTCTTTTTCTTCCACCTAAAATTCAACCCTAAATAGTTTGAATTTTTATATCCATTATTCTCTTGCTTTCTTCTAATTTTACCACCCATTTATGTATCCCTAACCAAAATTGTTTATTTTTATATGTTTTAAAAATTTATGTGGTGACATGCATCTGTAATCCCAGCACCCAGGAGGCAGTGGCAGGAGGATCACTGTGAGTTTGAGACCAACCTGGGCTACATAGTGATTTCAAGACCAGCCTGAACCACACAGTGAGACCCTGTCTAAAAAAATTTTTTTTTAATTATGTGAATGGAATTACAGAGTTTTATTCTTTTGTAACTTGATTCTTCTGTTTAGTGAGAACTGTTTTGATGTGTTGCAATTTTTAGATCATTTCCATCCCTTTGCAATATTCCATTGTACTAATATATCAGAAGCTATTTATACATTACACATTTATTTATTTTACATTTGGGTTGGTTTTGTTTTACTTGCAGTGTTGATAAAGTTCATAATTTTTTCTCTTAACCAGAAAGTTAATCTGTTTGCATTTGTTAATATTGTTATTAGAAATATTTCTATCATCTCAGTATGTGTATTTTATTTTTTCTATTCCTCCTTCTATCTTGCCAAGAATAAATTGCTTTAGGTTATATGCTATCATCTCATGACCATGGCATACTTTATTACTTTAACACATATACTATACTTGGCAAAGTTAACTGAAGACTTTGTTACTCGTAAGAGATATGAAGGTTTTTAAAATTATTTTAACTTTTTTTTCTCTTCTCAAAGTATATGCCTTTTTTTTTTCGTTTTGGTCTTGTATTAGTTATAGCCTTCATTTTCAACTTCATAAATTAGATTTTTTTAAAGTCTTATTTTAAAGAGAATAAAATCAAGGAAAATAAAACACAATAAATCCAATAAAAATAAGACAGTGTGACACAGTATTTCAAAGCAAGATAATGGTAAACCCGCAATGGTTACCATAATGCCTCTTGTTGTCTTCAAAATAGCTGCCCATACCTTCAGACACAGTAAAATCAAACAAAACAGAACAGAATAGAACCAATAAAAACAAAATAATGAATGCACACAGGACTTCAGAACAAGGTAATAGTAAATCCAAAATGGCTACCTTAATATACCCTGTTCTCTTTGACATAGCTGCCCGTGCCATCAGATATAATAGAATCAAACATGATAAAACAGAATAAAACCCAACCAAACCAAACAATGAGGAATGATACAGGACTTCAGAAAAAAATAATAAGGGATCAACATTGGCTTACCTTCAGAAGGAGATTCCCCATGTGTGCTACACTGTGTACTGTTATCCTCTGAATAGATGATCAGACTACCAGCTTTAGGCCTGCAAAGTCAGTGAAACACTGAACACTACAAGCATGAAACTGTATTTTACCTCATTAGCCATCATCACAGCCTATGTTTCTCTGGATCAGCTGATCACTTACAGGGAGAGCCGGCTCTTCTTGTCTCCCTGCCTGTGCCCTGGAAGGGGCTGGCATCTAGCTCCCCCCATCAGCCCGCACATGGCGCTGACTCACAGAGGGTCTTAGCTCCCTGTTAACTTCTTGCTCTTCTCTACAGCAGCCTGTGAATGGCGCCAAGTCACAGGAGAGGGCTGGCATCTATAAATTAGGTTAGTAAAGCCAATTAATTCTCATTTAGATTACTCGCACACATTTTGCTATTTTTTATTCTAATTCTTTTTTTCTTTATAATTCTTTTTTCTTTATAATTCTTTTCTTATATCTCTCTTATATGTTTGGGTTTTTTTTTTTTGTTTTTTGAAACAGGGTCTTGCTAAGCCACTAAATTGCCCAGGCTGGGTTTAAAGAGATCTTCCTGCCTTAGCCTCTCAAGTAATTAAGATTGCAGGCATGTACTGCACTCCTGTCTTAGAAATTTTTAGAGGGTCCATTAATAATAAACTCAAATATTTTGGATATAGGGTCTTGTTATGTAGACCAGGCTACCCTTGAGTTTGTAATCCCCCTGCCTCAGTCTCCCAAGAGCTGAGATTAAACAGGTGTGCACCACCACACCTGGCTCTATTTTTTTTAAGGCAGGGTCTCTCTACGTAGTTCCAACTGACCTTGAACTCATTATGTAACCCAGGCTGGCCTTGAACTTGTAGTGATTCTCCTGCCTCAGCCTCTCAAATGCTGGGATTACAAGCATGCACCAACATGCTTTCTATTCATAATTTTAAAGCATAATTTCATTCAATACAAAATTCTAATTGATAGTCACCATATTTCCTTGGGTTTAGGAAACTATCATTTTATGCAGTGTCATGAAATTTGACAGTGGATTTCCAGCTTTTAAAGTGACAATATGAGAATGTGTCAGCTTTAATTTTAACTGTTTTTTTTTTTTTTTTTGGTGCCAGGGATTGAACTCACCTTGTGCTTGCCCTACAGGTGCTTATGCTGCTAAACTAAATTCTCAGCCCTACTGCTGTCAGCCTTAAGATATAAAAATGTGATGTGTGTTCCTTGCAGAGTAGATGAAAAATAGTATCATGTCTTAGCACTGTGCCACTGCTGTTCCCTAACTTCCGTCAGTCACTTTTCTTTCTTTCTTCCTTCCTTCCTTTTTTCTGTGTCAGTGTTGGGTTTTGAGCTGAGAACTTTGCAGATAGGCTAGGCAAGGGCTCGGTCGCTGAGCTCACTGAGCTACATTCTCAGCCCTCCATTAGCGGCTTTTAAGGTCTCTTTCTTTGATGTTCTGCAGTTTCCTTATCAAAGTGTAGGCAAGGAATTTGTTTCTAATTTTAATGGTACGTTTTAGATACACACAGTGATCACATTCCTCATAGGGAATTTGTACCTGAACCTGGTGTATCTTTTTCCTTTTTTCCCACTCCCCTCCCTCACCTTCAGCCCTCTTCCTCTCCTTATTTAACAAAGCTGTTTCCAATTTTTCCTTCTTTTTTTCTTGTCCATTCTATCCTCCCACAACTTGTTTCCCTTCTCTTCTGAAAATATTCTTCCCATTTTCCAGTATCTGTTATACATTTTGGTTCTTATTTACACTTTCATTTTCTCCACCAGAGAAACTATGCAATATTTACATGTATGTCTGATTTACTTCACTTAAGTAAATCAGACATACATGTGATTTATTTACCTAGAAATGTCTCCAGCTTATCCTTCTTTATGGCAGAGTAGAACTCCACTGAATTTTTAAAAAGCCACATCTTTATTCACTCTTTGGCTGATGGGCACTTGGACAGCTTTCTAGATTCAGCTTTACAAAGTGTGCTAATATAAACATGGGTGTGCATATATCACTGTGGTATGATGCTTTTAGTTCTTTTGGGAAGATACCAATAAAGAGAATAACTGTATCAAATGGAATCTCTAACTTTAGGTTTTTGCAGAATCTCCACACTGATTTCCACAGTGGCTGCACCAGTCTTCATTCCTACCAACCATGGAGAAGGGTTCCTTTTCTCCTGCAGCCCTGCATTTGTTATTGGTTGATTTCTTGGTAACAGCTTTTCTTTCTGGAGTGAGACAGAACCTTAGCACTGTTTTAATGTGCAACTACTTGAATGGCTTGTGGTGTTGAGCATGTTTTTTCATATTTATTTGTTGTTTCTACTACTTTATCTGAGAAGTATATGTTCATTTCAGATGCCCATTTCTGAACTGGCTCTTTAAATTTTAGGAGTCTAATTATTTTGAGTTCTTTATATAGTCTAGATATTAATCCTTTGTCTGAAGAGAAGCTGGCAAAAAATTTTTCCTCACATTGTGAGTTGTCTCTTCACTCAGTTAGTGTTTTCTCTTGCCATGCAAAGGCTTTTTAATAAGCTGGGATGCTAGTTACTGATTCTTTGTGATAGTTTCTTTGTAATTGGGGTTTTGTTCATAAAGTCTTTGCCTGTGTCAGTGTCTTCAAGAGTTCTACCTATTCTTCCAGCAGATTCAGTGTTTCTGTTTTAATATTTATATCTTTGATCCATTTCAATTTTAGGTTAGTGCATGGTGAAATATATGGGTATAGTCTTAATCTTCAGAATGTAGAAAGCCAATCTTTCCAGCAAAGATGTTTGACTCATTCATCAAAGATTAGGTGGCTGAGTGTGTCTGGAGTTGTTTCTGCCTCTTCTAGTCTGTTCCGTTGATCCCCGGGTTCCCGAAGTTCTAGGATGCGACCCCTTTCTTGTGTTTGGTGATATCCTGTTTGTGGCTGCCAGCATTCCCTTGTTTGTGACCACATCACTGCGAATCTACCCCGTCTTCAGAGTGACCTCCCTCCCAGGGCCCAATTTCCTCCTACTGCCCTCCTTCCAAGTATCTCATGGCACCTCCATGATGATACATGAAAAATGCTAGAGATGTCAGACATGCCAAGTTCGTATCCCCCAAAGCTGAAGAATGAAATCTAAGGAATAACGGAGGTTAAGAGCAGGAAAATTTGTTGGAGAAAGGACTGGGGAAGAGGAATGGGGAATAGGGAAGCTCCTGAGACGCAGGAGGGGTCCCAATGGGTTGCCCTCTTTTTCTTTACTATTGTTGTGATTTGCTACCTGCTTACACTGTTACCTTTCAATCATTCTGTAAATCTTTAGGTATTATTTCCTGCATTACTGCTACTTCTCCATTTCATAAATTTTATCCTGGTTAGATTCCAATTAGACAGGTTAGACCTTTCATTTCTGTCTTTAAACTCTCCTCTATATTTACTTCCCCCCCACCATATGCATTTTGTTTTGTGCTTTGTTTTGCTTTGGGACAGGTCTCACCATGTAGTCTAGGGTGGTTCTGAATTCACTACGTCACTCAGGCTGGCCCTGATTTCACTGGGGTTCTTCTGCCTCAGCCTCCTGAGTGCTGAGGTTATAGGCCTGTACCATCATGCCTGGCTCCCTACATGCAGGCTTGACAATTGTTTTCAGATTTATCTTTATATCCTTTTATTCTTCAGATGGGTCTAATTTGGTTGTCAATGTGTCTATATAATTTTCAAACTGAAATTATGCCTTTTATTTTTAAAAGTTTTATTTTGGTTATTTTTCTAACTAAATGTGGATTTTTCACTTTATTTATCTATTTATATTGTGGTGCTGGGCTTTGAACCCAGAGCCACTCATGCCGGTGAAGTATTACACCTCTAAACTATAATTCTCTATTTGTTTTTTGTGCTATCATGTGACTTATTCATATTTTCAAAGTTCTATTTTCTTTTAAACATTTGAGATTAGATATTTAGTATTCTCTTGCAAATCTTTGTTTATAGTATCTTGGTAGGCACAAAATTAATTCTGATAATTTTAGAAAAAATATGTTTCATTCCTTTAGTACATTAAAAGGACCATGTAATATGGTTTTAAATACTTTTTTAGTTATTCTGGTTACCACAGTTTTCACGGTTTCATTTGAGTCATACGAATGCTGTCCTTATTGGAAGTTCCACTAATTACAATTTAGAATTCTGGAAACCTTTTTAACAGCAAGGAGAGAGCCCATAATACAGGTAGGTGCACTCTAACTTGTACCCTTAATTTAGGTGTGGCAAAAACACAAATGTTGGCTACTAAAATCAGGTTTTTAAAAAACATAATTGTGTGTGTGGGAACTTATTTGCAACCAAAAATGAAACATATGAAGTTTCAGTACTGTGAGGGTTGGAGGCAGTAGCCTAAATTTCTAGTCCAGCCTGGATAACTTAGTATCATAGTGAGATCCTGTCTTTAAATAAAAGAACTTTGGTCAACGACTATTAATGAACTTAGTAGTTTAAATTTCTGTAAAGTTTTTGTTAGATACACATGAAAATTTTACCAGAAATTTTATCTATTTTCTTGATTTCTGTATTCTCAAAAATGGTGTGTACACAGTTTGGCAAGCACTGCATTTTCTTATGACTGGTATTATACACTGTTGTCTGGTAAGGAATGGGTTTTAGAAAAACATTACGCAGCTTGGTAGGTAAGCATGTTCCTTGCTGTTTCACTAGGGCCTATCATATTTGTCAGGGTTCTGTTGTAAAGCTGTGTCCTACTTCAAGCCATTGGTGAGAGTTCAAGTGGGTTGGGACATAGAGGGCTTTGATCCGCAGGGTGTGTGCTTCATTAATTCATGGCAGTTTCTCTTTGTAGGCTCCTTTTGATCCACCTCTTGGAGTGGTTGCCACTGGGAACCCAAACATGAACTTTACAAAGGCAGCTGACCCAATCCATCCTAGCTTTGCTGGTTTGCTGATGAAAAACAAGAATCTTTTAGTGGAGGTAAACGAGTTATGGAAACGAAACACCAAGAAAGCATACTGTCTGTAAAAGCAGGGGCAGAAACATTCTGATAAAAGGCTCAAGGTGTCATCTTAACCCAATTTTGCTTCCCCCACTCAATGTTGAACTTTTTCCACTAAGGAGCACTGATTTAGACATATATCTGTCTTTTGCCAGGGGACCTTCACTGTGGATGGCCAGGGTTAAGTGCATTAGTCAACTGCCAAACCTTGGGGGTTGAGCAGTACTTATGGATCACCTGCTCAAGACCATAAAAATAACCAGCTACATGTAGTAAGCGGGTTTTTCTTTTCTCAGTGCTAAGGATCTAACCTAGATCCACGTGCATGCTAGGCAAGCACTCTGCCGTCCTTCTGCGCCAACCATTTCTACTGA
The DNA here is from genome assembly GCA_004027455.1 of Hydrochoerus hydrochaeris. Classification (NCBI taxonomy): domain Eukaryota; kingdom Metazoa; phylum Chordata; class Mammalia; order Rodentia; family Hydrochaeridae; genus Hydrochoerus; species Hydrochoerus hydrochaeris. Next base: position 10,211 of record PVLA01010616.1, read on the forward strand.
AAAGAATGAGTTGCCATTTTCAGTATACCATCAACTGGCAAATATTCGCTAGTCTTATTTAATATTTGATAAAGCATCTGAGTGGCAGCAATAGATAAAAAGGACAGAAAGCACATTTTGTAGGAAAATGCCTTTACTTTTACTCCCTGGGATGAAGAGTAGATAATGCTTATAGAAATTCTTCGGTTGAGCCTAAGTATTATCAGGATTTGTTGCAAGAATCAGTCTTATAGGAAACCATGGTTGGAAGCCCACAGGCCACTGTCATTGTTAAGGACAAAATGACATAGTTGTGCATGGCTACAATTTTAGGGTTACTTTATCAAATAAAGTGCACAAAATGGTTTCATTAGGGGGTCAATGGTGAGCCCTTTGAATCCGTAGCTATGTCTGGAGGCTGTATTTATTTTCTAGGGTGCCATCACAAAGTGCCACAACCTTGGTGGTCTAAACAAGTTTGTGTTCCCACAGTGGTGAGGCTACAGTAATCAGACACAGTGTCAGCAGGGTTGGGGTGTGGAGGGTGGTTTTTTCCCTAAGTCTCCACGTGGCCTTCCCTTCATATTTGTGTCCAGGTTTCCTCTTCTTATCAGGAGATCAGTCGTGTTAGATCAGGGCCAACCCTAATGCTCTCATTTTGACTTAAAGGCCACTATACTTAAACACTGTCACATTCAAGGTACTGGAGGTTAGGACTTCAACAGACGGTTTGACTCAGTTTGTAACACTGGGCTGTTTTCTGCCCAAGACCTCATGAAAGCTCTTTTCTGCTCTTGTGTCAATAGCCTGCTTACAAGTTTCATTTAAGTAGATACAAATATTTATTTAAAGAGATACCTAGACTACAAGGTGTCATCAAAATATATAGTAAATGTCTAAATTTTTAAAAATTTATTGTAGGAAAAGACACATTGCTATTAATCCCCTTCAAATCCTTTCCCTTACTTTGAACACACTTAGGCCGTCATTCCTGTTGCCTTCGGAAGGACTTCTGGAAGCTCTCTTTTGTGATTACCTTTTTGAGATGTGATAGCAGATATGGTGAATGCTCTGCTGACTGCTATCCAACAGTAAAACGGGCTCGTAAAAACATCGCCATGCGGCATGCTGGTGCAGCCCTGGAATGCCATCACTCAGGAGGCTGAGGCAGGAGGTTCACCTCCAGTTCCAGGCCAGCCTGGGGAACATAGAGAGTTTGAGGAGACTCTGTCTGAACACAAAAACAAAAACAAACAGAAAAACAAAGCATTAAATGCCATGTGTCTTTCTCTACTAGTCACCAGGTCTGATGCTGTGTGACTTCTGGCGCTTCGAAGGTGTAAACATTTTAAACTGATTCACCACCTCACGGCAGTCACAGCAGCGCAACTAAAGATGCTCACAAAGGAGGCCTTGGGGCCAGGGATTTAGCTCAGTGGTGCAGCACCCGCCTAGCAAGTGTGAGGTCCTGAGTTCAATTCTCATTGCTAAAAAACAAAAAGGTAAAAGAGAACTCCCAGAACTGCTTTGGAAAGTGGCAAGAATAATGGGGTGATAATGTGTTTGAAGTAAGGGGGGAAGTTTGCAGGGGCCTCCTGTCTTCTACATTTAAAAAAATTTTACCATTCATTGTGTTTTCTGATCAGTGTGTGTGTGTGTGTGTGTGTATGTCTTTCTATTTTGTTTGTGCTGGTGCTTTCATTGTTTAGCATAGAGAGATGGATAGAGTTTAAATTTAAATGTAGTTTACATAGACACAGCAAATTTTATGACATCTTTGAGAGATTTCTTATATGTGTGTGCTTTTTTTTTTTTTTTTTCTTGAGACATGGTCTTGGTAAATGGATCAGGAAAAAAAAAACCTGCTCCGGTAGGACTCGAACCTGTGATCCCCTAACTCAGCTTCCTTCAGTGCTGGGGTTACAGGTGTGCACCACCACACCAGGTCTAGATTTGTATTTTCTTTCAGAAAAATATGATGTCAACCCCTGAAAAAAGATCCCTGAAGTTGTTTCATGGATAACATCATTCTCCTCTACAATACAATGTATTATTAATACTTAAGAAGTTTGTAGCCAGGCATGGTGGCACACGCTTGTAATCCCAGCATTCAGGAGGCTGAGGCGGGAGGATCACTTCCAGCCCAGTCTAGGCTACAAAGTGAGTTCAGGGCCAGCCTGAATTACATAATGAAACCCTGTCTCAAAAAGACAATAAAATAAAATAAAATAAATTTTGGAATTTTGATAATTTGGATTTGGGTTAGGTTAAATTTAATTTAATTTAATTTTATTTTTTATCAGCACCAGGGATCGATCTCATGACCACGCGCTTACAAGGCAGGCGCTTATGCTGCTGAGCTAACTCCTCAGCCCTAAGTTAAATTTTAACATCAGTGCATGGTTCTTTAATAAGCCAAATTTCAAAGAGTTCAGATACCTTATTTAAAGAAAATCTGTAAGTTATTTGCAAGAATTTCAAAATGTTTATTTGTGTTTTGAGCCAGGATCTCATTATATCATCCAAGCGGGCTTTGAACTTCCAGGCTCAAGTGACCTTCTCGCTTCAGCCTCCAAAGTAGCTGGGACTACAGATGTTCACCATTGTATCAGCTCTTGAGTCATTTTTAGTCTTTGTTTTTTGGAAACCAGGTCTCACTGCATAGCTCAGGCGGCCTGGAACTCCCTGTGCCAGTTGACCACAGACTCCTGCGAGCTGGAATCACAGTCTTGTACATCACACCTAGCTTCAAATTATTTTTTCAAAGCTAGTTCCTATATGTCCATAAATCATTTGCTAATTACAAACACTTTCCTGTGTATCTGTCAGAGAAAATATCTAAAAGACTATAAAAGATCTCATTTTGACATGGTTTTAAATACCATGAATATTAAGAAGTATTCATAGCTCCTACAGCATTTTCTAAATTTAATAAAAATTAGTGACAGTTACTATACGGTTTCCTGGTGTTAAAACTATTTTTAAAGAGTAAGTCTAATTGATTTCAGCAGAATATCTGAGCGTGGGCCTGAGTCATCTGCTTTCTTTGAATAACCTATTATTTAATTCCACAGGAACACAATTGTCTTGATGAGGTAGTTTTTCTCTTCACTCTGTGCATTCTAAAGTTTCTGTTATAATTAACCTATCTCTTTATGGGACCTGTAAAGAATAATCATCACGTGCACCCACCCAATAATGGAGAAACAGGTGCATGAGAGCTATATCGGGTAAAGCCAGAAATAGAAAGGAGATCTGTGACTCCACTGTCTAGCTCAGGCAAAGTGATACTGGGCTGAAACTCTCGCATAGCACTAAATGGGCTACTGTGTGAATCAACGTGAATTAAGAGGAAGCGTCACCGGTAATATGGATGATAGTGTCCTGTATTTCAGATACAATTAATGTGTTTTACCAGTAATTTTTGGTTTGATATTCATGGGAACTTTTATTTGTAAGAGAACGTGGCTGTATTATATAGACAAGACGTTTCTCTTGCCACAGGATAGCAACAAAGCAAAGCAGAAACTCTATAGCTGTAGCCAGCTACGGAGGGACAAATGGCAGCTGAAAATTATCTACCAGGTCTCGCGCTGTGGGTGAATGACTTAGGGATGAGAATGCACAGCGTTATGTACCATTGTTTCCCTCTGGTTGATGTGTTTTGGAATTTTGTTTTGTTTTCTTTTTTTCTCTTTGAAATAAGATCAATTGGAAAAAATATGTATCTATTAGAACATTTACTATTGTGTTTAACTGAAATTTTTACTGAGATAACTATAGATATATTTATAGTTGTTAAAAATAATGGAGAGAGGGCTAGGGATTTAGCTCAGTAGCATAAGCACCTGCCTGGCAAGCGCAAGGTCATGAGTTTGAGCCCCGGTACCCCCGCCCCGGGTCATGAGTTTGAGCCCCGGTACCCCCACCCCGGGTCATGAGTTTGAGCCCCGGTACCCCCGTGCGCGAGCACACACACACGGAGAGACGTCTTCTTTGCCCAGTTTCTCCCTTTACCCCCTCTTCTCTTGTTCTTCCGCTTTCCCCACCTCTCTCCAACCCTCCCTCTTCCTTTCCCTCTCTGTCCCCTTCCCTTTCCCTCCCCTTCCACTTCTCCTTCTCTTCTTCCTCTTTCCCTTCTTTCTCTTCTTTTTCCTTTGCGCCTCCTCTTTCCTCTCCCTCTTCTTTGTCCTCCTTTTCCTCCACTTCCTCTTTCTTTCTCTTCTCCCTGTACCGTGAACCCCAGAATTTTGTGCATACTACGTAGTGTGATGTTCTAGAATTAGACAGTGGTGATGATTGTATAACTTTTTTTTTTTTTTTGAGGCAGGATCTCAATATGTAGTTCAGCTTGACCTTGAACTAACTTTGCAGCCCAGGCTGGCCTCAAACTTACAGTGATCCTCCTGCCTCAGCCTCCTGAGTGCTGGGATTATAGATGTAAACCACCATGCCTGGTGCAATATTTATTTATTTATTTATTTATTTATTTGTTGTCTTTTTGAGTCAGGGCCTCATTAAGCAGTTCAGGCTGGCCTTGAGCTCACTTTGTAGCCAGGGTGGTCCTGAACTTGCAACAATTCTCTTTTCTCAGCCTCCTGAGTACTGGGATTACAGGCGTGTGCCACCACACCTGGCTTGGTGCAACTTTTAAATACACTAAAAACTACTGAATAGTTTAAAAATATGAATTTTATCTTATGTGAATTATATCTCAATTTGTAGTGGAAAAAAACTAATCTACTATGACTGCATAATCCTGTGAATATACTAAAATGCTCCACCATAAACTTTAATAGACAGGCTGTAGCAGCACACACCTGTGGTCCCAGCATTTGGGAAGCTGAGGCAGGAGGGTCACTGCAAGTTCAAGGCAGGCCTGAACTACACAGCAAGCCTATGTCAGAAAACCGAAAATCAACCAAACAATTTGTTACAGACATCAATGTATACATTTTTGTCAAGAGATAACTTTTCCTTTCTCTGGGGAAAATGCCCAACAGTATAATGTCTGGGTCATATGGCAATTTCACAGTTAGTTTTATAAGAAAGTGATCAGGGCTTGGCATTTAGCTCAGCGCCATAAGCACCTGCCTGGCAAGTGTAAGGTTGTGAGTTTGATCCCTGGCACAAAAAAAAGTGATCAAACTGTTGTTCCACGCTGTTTGCCGTTCTTAGGAGCAATGTATGAATGATGCAATTTCTCTGCACTCTTACCAGCATTTGGTGGTATTGCTACTTTATATTTTTACCTTCTGATGTGTGTGTGAGAGCTCATGGTGGCTTTCATTTCCATATCCCTAGCGACTGGCAACACTGCACACCTTTTTATGTCTTGTTTGTTGCCTGTGTATCCTTCCAAAGAGGTGCTATTCAAGTCTGCTCAGAGTTTAGGGTTCTGTATATGTTGTAGCCTGAGTCCTTTGTTGACAGTGTTAATCAACAGGCTGTATCTCAATTTTTGTGCTGGCCTAGATGTAGCTAAGTTCTTGGTACATTACTGTTTTATTATGTACAAATCCAACAACAAGCTTTTTGAGTTTGAGTTTCTTTGACGTGTAATGCCGGGAGTCTTTTAAAATCTTAGCATTTGTAAATTATTGGTCATGAAGAGAAAGTAAAATACTCAAACTAGCAGATCTTCTGGGAGACAATTGACAAAGTTTGGTAATGAAAAGGAAGATGAAAATAGATCTAGAAATCAGTGTTGTGTCTAGTTTTCTACATGAGAATCATGTTACTTTAGATACTTCTCAAAATACTTATCCCGAACATTCTCCTGACAGTAGGATAACTAAAAATCAGATCTGAAAGCTTAGGCAGAACCTTTGCATCTAGAAACTCTGGGAAGCAGTATTTACAGATTTTAGAGAACGGTGACCACTTTAGTGCAGGGAACCTTCGGACTCACTGGTTAAAATAATGCTAAAGGACTTGGGCAACTACTGCGATTACCTTAAGCTAGAATTGCAGTGATGCTCCTAGAAATCCACAGTTTCCACCCAGCTTCTGTGAGATTCTGACACGTGCAGAGTACTTACTAACACAAGGCACCGGGCAGGTGACAACAGAAAACCCAAGCAACTGGGGTTCTCATCATGGGAAAGGAAGGGAGCCGACAGAAGGCAATGGGACCCCAGTAAGCACGGTCTTCTCGGAGGTGGTGGCGGTTGGAGTGGACCTGAGGACGGAAGTTGGAGAGGGGACTTTGAGAGGAGACGGACAGGACGGGGTAGCCAGAGCTGCAGACTGCATAGGAGTTAGCAGTCAGTGGGGAATTGTCACAGGGATTCCAGGAAGGGTGACACTATCAGACCCCAGGAGACAATTTAGAGCAGAATCAGACATCCCTAGTGTTCTCTGACTGTTCTGTTCACACCGCTGTTATTGTATGAATTATGGCTTCTTGTAATTTTTTGTTTTCAAACTGGTCTTCCTAAGTGACCGGGGAGGATCTCGAGAGTTCTTGATCTTTGGATCCCCAGACCCTGACACATACCTAGAAAATGGAAGGCGTTAGAGATGACAGTATCAGTAACTGGCTCGCAGGGGGATACAGGAGAAAGGTGGCTCACAAGTGATTCCTCTAACAACAATTTCTATAATGAATCTGAAAGTTTAGATGTTCGTTCGTTTGTTTGTTTGTTTGAGACAAGGTCTCTCTGTGTAGTCCAGGCTGGCCTCGAACTCATGGCCTCAGCCTCCCAAGGGCTGGGTTTACATGTATGTGTCACCAAACTTTAGATTTTTTAAACATTGGTTCTTGTTATTTAAATACATTTTCTTTTTTAAAAATTTTATTTAAAGGGGAAAAAAAGCAAAACAGAAAAAGGGGTAGAAACAATACAGAATTTCAGAAAAAAAATAAGCAGTAAGAAATCACTAGTTGATAAATTACATATTGTCTTCTTAGACATAGTTGTTAAAGTTACAAAATTAAAGCATATAAAGTGGACATTCAAATGGTGAGGCTGCAAAGAAGTTCAATGATCCAGTAACAACTTAGCAACATGGTTTTCAATCCTACACACTTAAACATACATGCAGCCATATCCTCTAGAGTACTTTCTTTTCCTCTTTTTACTTTTTAAGTCCATTATCTGTTTAGTTATATCCCGTTTCTGGTTGCTCAGTACCTTACTGACTTGTTTTGTTGTTGTTATTTACTTTTTAATGATCATATATAATTCTGTTGCCTTGTTTTTGAGTTTCTACTCATCCATGCTCCATGGATCAGCTTTGGTGGAGTTGGGAGTTTTTTGGAGGCATTTTGTTACTTTGTTATCTACTTTTTTTTTTTGAAGATAGCAAAATACAGCAAAACAAGACAGAACAAACCCATGCTAGGCAGTGCAGTGAAATCGACACAGAACCTCACAGCAGGTCACCAGGACACCAGCAATAGGCACAATAGTACATCCCGTTTGTTCACTTTAGCTATTCTTTCAGTCAGGCAGAGGAAAATGGAAGGAAATACCAAACTTATAAAAACAGAATATTGAATAGAGCAGTACCATTAATCAAAACTGAGCAAAACAGTGATGAAAATATTTGCCTTCAAAGAGAGGGTAGAAGGAAATCCCCCTTACTTGCCACGATGCATACATTCATCCTCCCAAGAGATACTCAGACCGCAGGTGCTGACTTACTAATGGGGGTGGGGTGGGGTGGGGGATGGATCGATGTCTGATCCTTAGCCCGGGCACCGGCAGGCCCCCAACTCCTCACCAGGGCGGCCAGTAGGCTGCCTGTTCTGCCAGCACCCAAAGTTCCAACATAATGCAGAGCTCAGGAATCACTGATCTAAATATATTTTCTACAAAATGAAAGACCGATGGTAGGAGACAGGAAGATAGACTGGTGGGGATGGGAAGCATCTCTTATTTCCCTTTCTCCCATCCATGCATTCACTTGTTGCACCCTATTTATTGTCACTTATTTTGCAATTTTCCTCATTGCTAATATGCATATTGTACTCGTCTCTAAGATCCTATTTTAAGAGCTATATATTTATAATCAGAAATTTGCCAGGCATAGTGGTGCATGCCTGTAATCCCAGTATCCAAGAGGATGAGGCGGGAGGATTGCTTTAAGTTTGAGGCCAGCCTGGGCTACATAGTGAACTCAAGGCCAGCCTGAACTACATAGCCAGATCCTGTATTAAAAAACAAAATAAAAAATGAAAACAAAAACAAAAATTTACTTAAGAGAATAAGTTAGTTTAAGAAAAGTTTGTTTAGAAAAAAAGATATTTTTTTTGCAGTGTTGAGGATCAGACCCAGGGTCTCGTTCATGCTAGATAAGTGCTCTGCCACAGAGCTACTTCCCCAGCCACTTTTACTTTAGTTTGAGTCAGGTCTCTGAGCACTGTGGGAAACTGAGGCAGGAGAAACAAAAGTTCAAACCCAGTCTGGGCAATCTAGCTATTTAGTGAGACCTTGTCTCAAAATAGCAAATAAAAAAGGGCTAGATGTGCAGCTCAGTGAAAAAGCCCTGAGTTTAATTCCCAGTGTCAACTAAACAACAGACAAATGAATAAATAGGACTGGGGTGGTACTCAGCAGTAGAGCAGACCTGGGTGTGATCCCCAATCAAAGCAAAAGCATTCAAACTGGGTGGGTAACTGCAGGCCTGTACTCCCAGCTCCTCGGGAGAATCACAAGTTTAGTACCAACTGGGTTACAGAGTAAGAACTCGTCTAAAACAAAGAAACAAAACTACATTTACGTCTATTATTTGTGGTAACTTAAATGGGAAAAATTCCCACAATTTAGTATTTGTGACATTCAAATCCACACTATTGCTTAACACCTACAAAACACTTCCTACAGACATTTGCTTGGAACGATTTTTTTTTTTTTCTTTTTTGGAGACAGGATCTGGCTATGTAGCCGGCTGGACTTGAACTCCCACAAATCCTCCTGCCTCCACCTCTAAATGCTGGGATTATAGGCCTGAGCTACCACACCGGGCCTAGAAACATTTTTACTGATGTGGGTTTTTATATATGATGTGCATGCAAATGAACTTTTCTCAAAACTTGTTAATGTAGACCCTTCTAAATGTCAACTACTGGAAATAAATCATCACATTGACTTTGCTTAGTTTGTCTGTCTGTCTGTCTGTCTGTCTGTCTGTTTGGCAGTACAGGACTGAGTACATGGGATACTGAGCAATGCAACCTCTTCTTTTGAGGCAGGGTCGGCCTGAATTGCCCAAGATCACCTTGACTTTGCAGTCCTCTTGCCTCAGCCTCCTGAATAGCTAGAGTTACAGGACTACACTTCCACGGCCAGTTGTTTTAATTTGTTTATTGCCATCTGGTCCACAAAACAGAATTGTCATAAAAAGGGGTGAGTTGAGTTTGTTGATGTTCTTGGTAATCATGGGTGCTTCTTCTAAGTCACTTCTTTTTGTCTTCATAACAAAGAGCAAAGAAAATGTTGGCAAGTGATTGCCTCAGGGTTGCAGTGCTGTGTAGGACAGGAAGAAAGTGAGGAAGGATCAGTGGGAGCAGGATGGTGGTGAAGTTCAGTGGCAGAGACTTGCCTGGCTTGTGTGAGGCCTTAGGTTTGAAGGGTTAATCACCTGACCGCAGTGGGCGGTGGGGGAGATACTGTGTTTTGTAACAGATTATGTTGATGGATGACCTGTGTGGAGACTGAAACGGGGCCACCAAGTTGGATCAGATGAGGGAAGGAAGGAAGGAAGGAAGGAAGGAAGGAAGGAAGGAAGGAAGGAAGGAAGGAAAGAGACTGGCTGGCTTACACAGCCTTGCTTGTGTGCATGGCAATCCATGCTGTAGCATTCAAGGGCGCTGCTTTGAAAAAGCATGGGAAAAATAGGGGAGCTAAGTATAGAACCTAAAGATGGTCCAGGGCAAAAACTTGTATCTAACCTGGGGAAAACAGGTTTTGCTTTGGATTTTTTTTTTTGCTTTGTTTGAGATAGTGCTGTAATGACAAGCAGAAACGCCAAAATGACATGCAGGATTTGGAGGTAGATTTATTGACGTCGATGAGCGCTAATGGGGATCATTCCCAAAACATCAGGCCCTGAAGCCTTATGGAGGGAAGTTTTTATGGAATTGAAAGGGGAAACACAGAAGCAAAGTATTTGGCTGTCTTTGATTGGTTCTTACAAATGCATCCTAGTGACCAGCCATTTCTATTGGACAGAAGTAACAGGCACCTGTAACAGGAACCGTTACTTGGGCAACTAACAGGCTGGCTTGGCAGGGTGTGGGGTGTTTTGTGCTAGTGTCTCACTATGCTGCCTAAATTGGCCTCAAACTCACAACTCTCCTGACTCAGTCTCCCAAGTAGCTGGAATTATAGGTATGTTCCACCACATCGGGCTGGGAAAACCAAGATTATAAAATGAAATTAGGTTTGAATTCTCATTCTAGGTGAATGTTTGTTTAGAATAAGGGGTCACACCAAATTACAGTTTAAAAATTTGACAAATATGTCAAAATTAATTCACATGTCTTCTGGCTCTGTATATGTCAAACCTACATCATACTCTTCTGCTCATATACTTTCCAGGCTGAGAGGCACAGAACAGATTCATTTCTGAGTGTCATCTCTGGCCCTACAGCTTGATGGCTCAGGGCTGGGTAAGCGCTGGGCATGTGGCAGAAGCTGAGAGATGAGGCGGTTACGGTGTGTTAGCTATGCACAGGAGTCGTCCACTAAGTCCAGTGCAATTCCTCATGGCTGAGTTCCAAAGTACCTGTGATCCCAGATGCTACCTCGTACGAGGAAAACGTGGAGATCGGAGTGCAACAAGACCATGTAATCTTCTAGATGTTACATCACTGTTAAGATCTTAATTTTTCCATGTAAAATATCTGCTTTAAGGAAATAAAAAAATGATTTATCCTGAGCCAAATATGAGTGACCAGGGTCCAGAAACATGAACTCAGTTTGTCCATGTTCTGCCGGGAAGAAGTTACATCCATTTTATAGCCACAGAACAAAGGTGGTCCTAATTCCGTTTACCGAATACATGGAGGAGTACCAGCAGACAGGCAGCAAAGCAGGGAAGTCTTTTCTAAGGTTTTAGATGTTGTCACACTTGATTCTTAGCTTTAGAGTTGGCGGAAGCTAGAGGTCTGCTGAGCTTCGTAAACTCATCGTGAGGGTTTCATCTAACAGTTGTGAGGATGCTGGGTTATGTACGGAGGTTGAAAGGAAATGGCTATTACAGTGACTGAAATAACCCAGGGTCATTTTGACTCTCGGCCCACATGTTCCATCTTCCCACAATCACGATGTTCTATTCAGCCAAGGTCAAACAGCCTGCAGGACTTTTAGCCCAGAGATTGCTTCTTAGCTGGGTTTGGTGGTACACACCTATCACCCCAGCGGTGCAGGAGGTTGAGGCAGGAAGACTGGGAGTTTGAAGCCAGCATGAGTAATATAGTGGGGCTCTCTCTAGAGGGAAAAGCAGGTATAAATGTTCAGAGAATTTAAGTTTTAAAGAATTTTTTGGGCAGTGGTGATGCTGGGAATCTAATTCAAGGCCTTGCACGTGCTAAACATCTACTCTTATCCTGAGCTATACCCCCAGCCTTAGTAAGTTGAAAATTTTACAAAAGCATATGACTCTAGAGACACATTGCTAGGGACCCCCCCCCCGGGTGGCTTTTGATAGGAGGCAAAAGACAAAGAGTCCCTAAATTTAAGACTTACTAGCTTCATGGTAAATCTTCCTGAACAATTGAACAATTTGTCTCTCATATTCCATTAAAGAATTGTCCCTGCATGTTTGTACTAAACACACTAAAGCCAAAAGATAAAACAGCATGTTAGTTAACCGGAAACTGTTCTTTATCCTCAGTGAAAGGAAACTGAACACAATATTTCCAAACAGGTTGTGCCACAGAAAGTTGGCCAAATATGAGTTCAGCAATTTGAAGAACCCCTCCCATGTTCTTGTCCTGACAGTGCTGTCTCTTTTGGGTATGCACACCAAGAAGCGACAGAAAACCAAAGCTGGAACCATTATGGTTAACTTGGGCATACATATTAGGAACTAAAGAGGCTGGGCATGGTGGCACCTGCCCGTGATCTCAGCACACGGAGGCTGAGGCAGGAGGATTGCTGGGAGTTCAAGGCCAGACAGGGCTAGACACTGTACTACTTAGCAAGACCTTGTCTCAAGAAGAAGAGGAAGAAGAAGAAGGAGGAGGAGGAGGAGGAGGAGGAGGAGGAGGAGGAAGAAGAAGAAGAAGAAGAAGAAGAAGAAGAAGAAGAAGAAGAAGAAGAAAGAAGAAGAAGAAAAGAAGAAGAAGAAAAGAAGAAGAGGAGGAAGAAGAAGGAAACATGCTGCTTTTTGCCACATACCAGAAAACTAGCTCTGGCTAAAGCACCAAGTATTTATTTCTCTTTGCCAGAAACTACAAAATTCATTATTGGTGTAGTTTATTTTAGTAACAAAAGAAACAATTTTACTATTGTTTAAAATTACTTGCTCCAAACCCTATGTACCCATTTTATTTTATGTTTAAAATGCTCTTAACATTAGAATATACTGCTGGGTGTACATTTGAAAGAGGTATAGCTCAGGCACAAAGCACTTGCTTAGCATGTGAAACCCTGGGTTTTATCCCTAACACCACAAAAAAGTCTTCATTTTTTTGGTATAATTTAAATATTTGCCCTTTCTTGTTAGCTGAGAATGCTCCAAAGAAAACTTTTCAGAGAAGAGACTTCTCTGAAAGAGACAAAGACTGAGCTAGCAAGGTACAAAGAACAGCAGTCATTCCAGATACTGTCCCTGAGAGACGATGTCAAGAGCCTGCAGGAACTCATCTCTGCCCTCGCCAGAATTAAGTCTCTGAAAAACTCCAATATTCAGAGTCTTGAAAGAGGCAACTGGAATCTAACTAAACGGGTTACAGAACTAGAAAACTTTCTAAGGTAGGACATTTCCAGGTGGGTTTCCAAACAAGTCTTTTGTTGTGTGTTTGTACATCATATGGGAACTCCACAATGCTGATTAATTACAGCGTTTAAATTTGGTAAAATTGTAGGTAATACCCGACTCGACATTATTACACTGAAAACCACTTTATATGGAGATGTCACATGCTGTTAGATGCACCTGTTTTAAGCACATATAATCTAGTGATTGTAACAACTATCACCAGTATCTAATTTGAAAATATTTTTGTGATCCACAAAAGAAATCCTTTGGACACATTAGCAGTTACCCCCCAGCCCACTTTCTCCTAGCCTCTGGCAACCACTAATCTTTCTTTCTGTGTAGATTTGCCTTTTCAGGTTGGGCGTGGTGGCTCATGCCTGTAATGCCAGCACTTGGGAGGCTGAGGAAGGAGGATCGTTTGTGAGTTCAAGACCACCTTGGGCTACAAAGTGAGCTCAAGGCCAGCCCAAACTGCATAGCGAAATCCTGTCTCAAAAAGACAAAAAAATAAAATAAAATAAAAAGATTTGCCTTTTCAGATGAATGCAGTTACAGTGTTTATACCCTCTTGTCTGACTTCTTTCACTTACAAAATGTTTTCAGGGTTTATAAAGTTTGTAGCATTAATTTCTACTTCATTTCCTTCTTATGGCTGCATAGTGTTTCATCCTATGTATGTGCTACATTTTGTTCATTTATTACTTGATGACCTCTTGGTTGTTTCCTTTTTTTTCCTGTGAATAATCCAGCTGTGAACATTCCTGTGCACACTTTCATATGAGCATGTTTCATCCCTGTTAGACACATGCATTAGGAGTAGAACTGCTAGGTCATATAATAACTGTTTGTCTGATTAAGCCTTTGAAGGTGTTTTTGGTTTTTTTTGTTTTTTTGGGTTTTTTTTGTATTGGCAATTGAACTCAGGACCTTGCATTTGCCAGGTAAGCACTTCTGCCACTGAGCTACATCTCTGGCCTGAAGTTACTTTTGAGGTATTGCCAGGCTGTTTCCCAAGATATCAGGACCATTTTCATTCTCACCAGCAGTGTGAGGGTTACAATTTCACCATATTCTCATCAATATTTACTGCTCATCTTTTTTTTTTTACTATACTGAATATAATTCTAGTGAATCTGAAATAGTAGCTCTTCGTGACTTTAACTTGCATTAACCTAGTGACTAAAGATACTGAGCATCTTTTCATGTACTTACTAGCCATTTGTATATCCTCTTTGTAAAAATATCTATTCAGAGTTTTTGCTTATTTAAAAATAATTTTTAATTAGATGTCTACTGTTGAGAGTATTGATAATTTCTGGATACTAGAACCTTAGTAAATGTGAGATTTGCATATACTCTCTCCCAATTTGCAGGTTGTCTTTTCACTTTCTCTTTTCTCCTTCTTTTTCTCTCCTTCCTTCTTTTCTTTTCTTTTTTTTTTTTGGAGAAGGAGTCTCCCTGTTTTTTTGTTGTAATTTTTATCTTAAAGAGAATAAAACCAAGCAAAATAAAACAGAATAAAGTCGATAAAAATAAGACAGTGAAGTGACACAGTATTTCAAAACAAGATAATAGGAAATCAACAATGCTTACCATAATGCCTCTTGTTGTCTTCAAAATAGCTATGCTTCAGATGTGGTAAAGTCAACCAAAACAGAAGCAATAGAACCAATAAAAACAAAACAATGGATGCAATACAGGACTTCAAAACAAGATAATAGTAAATCCAAAATAGCTACCTTAATATATCTTGTTCTCTTTGAAATAGCTGCCCATGCCATTGGATATAATAGAATCAAACAAGATAAAACAGGATAAAACCTAACCAAACCAAACAATGAAAATGATACAGGACTTCCAAACAAGATAATAGTGAATTAACAATGACTTCCACCTTCAGAAAGAGACCCCCATAGATGCTCTGTTGTGCATTATTATCCTCTGAATAGATGATCAGACTACCAGCTTTAGACCAGCAAAGTCAGTGAAACACTAAGCACTACAGCATTAAGTTGTATTTTCCTTCAGTAGCTGTCATCGCAGCCTGTGTTTTTCCGCATCAGCCAGTTGCTTACAGGGAGGGGGTGGGGGTGTGTGTGGAAATGAAGTAGAAATTAATGCTACAAACTTTATAAACCCTGAAAACATTTTGTAAGTGAAAGAAGTCAGACAAGAGGGTATATACATTGTACCTGCATTCATCTGAAAAGGCTGGCCTTGAATTTGCTGTGTACCCAGTCTGGCCTAAGACTCGTAATCCTGCTAGAACTCAGCAGGGTGGTACATATAAGAAGTCCCAACATTCAGGAGGCTGAGGCAGGAAGATCACCGGTGAGTTTGAAGCCAACCTGGGCTACATAGCAAGACCTTGTCTCAAAAAATTGAAATCAAACAAAAATTAAAAAAAAAAAGAAGAAAGAAAAAGTCAAAGAGAACAAAAACAAAACAAAAACTCATATTCCTACTGCCTCAGCCTCATGGATGCTGGGATCACAGATAGGTACCAACATGCCCAGCTGTACATATATTTTATGAAACGTATTTCTAAGTATTTCATTCTTATTTATGCATTAAAATGAAATTGCTCCCTTGATTTCATTTTTTAATCCTTCATATTTAGGGAGTAGAATACAGTTGAGTTTTGTATCCCAAACTTTATACAGGGCCATGTTATCTATAGAGATAATTTTACTTTTTCCTTTCCAATTCAGATACTTTTTCCCCCCTTGCCTAACTGCTTGACCTCAAACCTCCAATATAATGTTGAATAAAAATGGAAAGAAATTGGCTTCTTTGTTTTGTTCTTGATCTCAGTGGAGAGCTTACAGTCTTTCATCATTGGAGTGTTAACTGTAGTTTTTTTTTTTTTTTTAGTATATGCACTTTCTTTTTTTCTCTTCTTTCTTTCTTTCTTTCTTTCTTTCTTTCTTTCTTTCTTTCTTTCTTTCTTCTTTCTTTTGACAAAGTTTCACTATGTACTGGCCTTGAACTCACTATGTAACCTCAGCTGGCCTTGATCTCATGGTGATCCTCCTGCCTCAGCCTCCCAAATGCTAGAATTATTTGTGTGGGCCACCTGCCCAGCTATGAATATGCACTTTAGTGAGGTGGGAAGATTTCCATGTAGTCCTACTTTGCTGAATGTTTTTCTTATGAAACCCTATTGGATTTTGTCAAATGATTTTGTCTGCATCTACTGGGTAACCACGTGGTTTTATCCTTTGTATAATTTGTTGCTCTTAAGACATATGCTTACTTAGGCTGGGATGGCAAGCTTTCTAGAGCTTTTAGTGAGGCACACATGCCATTGGTTTGTCACCACTGGTATAGAGAGAAGTAGTAAATTATTTGCTCATGTGCTTGCTTTGGCAACACATATACTAAAAGTGGAACGATACAGAGAAGATTAGCACGGCCCCTGCGCAAGGATGACACGCAAATTTATGAAGCGTTCCATATTTTTGCGCACCCATGTTTATAGTGGCACAGTTTGTAATAGCCAGATCTTGGAAACAACCTAAGTGCCCATCAACTGAGGAATGGATAAAAAAATGGTGATACTTTTATACAATGGAGTATTACTCAGCTATAAAGAATGATCACATTGAGATATTTATAAATAAATGGATGCAACTTGAATCTATACTCATAAGTGAAATAAATCAAACTCACATGTATAAATACCGTACAGTCTCCCTAGTGTAAGAAATGGTAAGAATACAGAAGATTCTATGGAAATCACAGTTCACCATTATGCTGCTTTGAAGTCTTATGTTTTCATTCATTGGTTGGAATGGTTTTATTCTGTTTTGTTTGATCTTCATATATGTGATGGTATGAATAGTTACTTTGAAGACAGGACAATATGGCAGCCAATGTTGATTTAATATCATCTGGCTCTGAAGTCCTACCATGCTCTTGTTTTTCTATTACCATGGGTTCTATCATGTTGTGTCTTATTGGATTTTAATATGTATGATAGTAAAAACAAAATTTTTATAGAAAATGAGATAATATAGCAGCCATTGTTCATCTTCAGTTATTTGGTTCAGAATGCCTTGCAATACTTTCATTCTCTTGAGTTGTTTTATTCTACTTTGTTATGTTTGACATTATTGTGTGTAAAGCTAAGCTCAACTATTTCAAAGAAAGAGACATTATTATAGCTACTGTTAATATCTAATTGTTTTGTTGTAAAGTGCTGTGTTGCTTACATTATTTTGTTCTGATCTGCTTAGATCTGTCCTCTTTTGTTTTATTCTCTTTAAAATAAAAAAGTAAATTATTTGTTCATATATCTGGCTGACAGCAGAAACAGAATCCTTTATTCTCTCTCTTGCAATATAAATAATATGTAAGAGTCAGACTATAGAAATCCAATGAAGATGTGAATACTGGTATAGCCTGCTGTTATTATGTTTAGAATATATTAGCCCAACTAATACGTTGAGGTTTCTTTTATGTCTCTAGTCTCTCTTTCTCTCTCTCTCTCTCCCCCCAAGGACAGGGTCTCACTTTCACTATGTAGTGCAGGCTGGTCTTGAACCCACTACAGAGCTCAGGCTGGCCTTGAACTCACGGGGATCCTCCCAAGTGCTGAGATTACAGGCATGCACCACCATGCCTGTACCGCCCATGTGGGCTGGCCCCAGCCAGTCACAGAACAACCAAATGGAGAATTTTCCTCACCTCATGGCCTCAGACCTGCTTATCAGCCTTTTTTCTGCCTTTAGACTGAAACTGAACCATTGGCTCTACTGGCCTGCAGCCTTGGGACTGGAAGGTTTACCCACCCTCTGCTCCTAGACCTAAGACTTTCACACTTGGGCTTGAACTACACTGCTGGCTTCCCTGGGTCTCCAGCTTGCTGACTTATCCTGCAGACATTGGGACTTGCCAGCCTCCTGCATGTGTCAATCCTTACAGCAACTCTCTACTGTATATTTAAGCATCTTACTAGTTTGGTTTTTCTAGAGAAGCTCAAATCCCACGTATGCAGTTTTTTGACAGCATCTCATCATCCGGTTAGTGTCAAAGGAGAGGAGGCTGGACTGATCTCACAGAGTGTATTCTGGAGAACACTGGACAAAGACTTGTTCCTACTCCGTATCTGGCTCCCACAACATCATTAGCTGTTCTTTTCGGTGGTTGATACAGTTAGGGCTACATTTTATAGTTTGGAGACATCATTCATCAGTAGAGCACTTGCATAGCACACACGAGACCCTGGATCCAGTCCTCAGTAGCACACACACACACACACACACACACACACACACACACACAGTGTGTTTTAGGCCCAGCACTTTTTATTTTTGTTCTCTTGGTTACTGAAAGAGGTATGTTAAAATATACAGTTAGGATTGCAGATTTGTATCTCTTCCTTTTAGACTGTCAACTTTTGCTTTACATATTTTGCAATTATTTGCATCGTAACTAATGACTGTGATTTTGTGGTGTCTTCTGTTGGACGGTTGCTCTTTTTCTTTTCTGGTGCTGGAAATTAAACCCACAGATCTACCTATGCTAGGCACATGCTCTACCACTGAGCCCTTCCCCGGCCCCGTCTTGATTTAAAGTCTACCTTGACTGTAACAAAGCTACCTTTCTTTTGGTTACTGGTCATATAGGTTACCTTGTTCTCTTTCTTTTTTTCTTTCATCCCTCTCTCCTTCCTTCTTTCCTTACCTCTTCCTTTTCTTTTCTCTCCTTCCCTTCCCTTCTTGACCAGGTCTCACTGTGTTGCCCAGACTGGTCTTAAACTCCTCAGCTCAAGTGATCCTCTCATCTCAACCCCTTGAGAGCTGAGACAGTGGCAGAATTCAGAAGAGCAGAGAGATCAGTAGGGAAGCAGGAGGGTTTTGTTTCAAGGTTCCAAGTGCACACTGGCTCATCTTGGCCTTATGCTGTCCAGCAATGGCTGAGCTTGGTCAGAGGCTGGGCTCTGATTCTTCTACATTTGGTCAGGGGTGGGCCTTCGGCACAGAACTTGTGGGCAGGTAAAGGAGAATAAAGGGAGTTTGTCAAACTGTGACAAGTTTTGTACCTTGGTGACTCTGCACAGGTATAACAGAATGTTATGGGAACAGGAAGTTATAAAATTTTATAGTGATAAAAGTTACTGCCTTTATCTGTGTGGAACACAGAACAACAGCTGTAGGGAGGGAAAGTTGGGGGAACTTGACTTTTTCTTTTTAAATCCTGCTTTAAGACCACAGGTTTATCACTCTGTCCAGCATCATTTTCCATTTTAAATCCACACCTTCTGTAGTCTTATATTTAAAGTGTCTTGAAAAATAGCATTAGTTTTTTTTTTAAATCCAATGATACTCTTGCCTTATTTGTTGTTTAATTTATTTATTTTTCTGATACTGGTACTGGGAATTGAATTTAAGGCCTCACAGTGAGTTACATCCCCAGCCTTTTAAAAAATTTAATGTTGAAATAGGGTTTCACTAAATCAGTGAGGCTCAAATTTAGTTTTCCTACCTCAGCCTCCCGGAGTACTAGACTCCCACCACACCTGGCTGCTCTTGTATTTTAATTGAATCTTTATACCATCTCTTAAGTAATTAATGAAATTCTTGGAAGTCTACCATATTGATATTTATTGTTTTCTTTCTGTTATCTGTACCTTTATTATTCCTTTACTACTTTATTTTTAATTACTGAGTTTTAACTTTTTCTCATGTATCAAGTTTTAATATCTTTTAAATTATTATTCGTTTTTTATCCTAGATTTAGTGATTACAAAATTGTTGTGGTTTGTGTCTGGCTGTCTCCCCAAAGCCTCATGCGGTCATGGGAGGTGGGCTTGGTGGAGGGGGCTGAATCTAGAGTCTGTGATTAGTTCGTTGTCTAGTGCTGGGACTGGCAGGGTGGGTGCTGCATCTATTTTGGAGCAAGTAACCTGCATACAGTACAAGGGAGGGAAAGAGGTGTGTTCCTCCCTTTTCCCCTTGTTACCCCTATGCCAGGCCACCCTGCCTTGGAGCCAACTGATTATGGACTGAAACCTCTACAAATTGTGAGCTAAATAAACCTTTACTTCCCTAATTTGGGGCATTGGGTATTTTGTCTCAGCAATGAGAGAAAAGTGACCCAAGACAAAGATGCATATTTAATTCATTACATTTTAAATTAGTACTCTTAATCCTGGCCACAGGGAAGCTGAGGCCGGAGAGTCACTGTGAGTTTGAGACCAGGCTGGGCTACAAAGTGACTTCAAGTCCAGCCTGAATTACATAGCAAAACTTTGTTTCAAAAAAAAAAATTAGTACTCTTATGTTATCCTCTTAAATAAAACACTTACAATGGCTTAACTCCACTTGCCCAACTTTTGTCCTTGTGCTATTGTTACATTTTACCTTTCCATATGTAGAAGATGTTATTGTTTTACCCATTGTCAATATTTGTTTCTTTCTCTTTTTTTGTACTGGAAATTGAACTCAGGATTTCGTGCATTTTGCACTGGAAACTGAACACAGGCAGGCAATGTGCTGCTGAGCTACATCCCCGGCCTGTACTGGTTTCTTTTCATGCATGCATTTCCTTCGGCATGGTCTTCACTCTTCCCTGCAGTTCTGTGCAGCCACCAGAACATCTTTCATCCTGAAAAATTACCTGGCATGTTTCTTATCTAGAAAGCTTTCTGAAATTTTCCCCCACTTCAAATTACGTTTATTTCCTCTCTTTTGTGTTTTATTTTGTTTTGTCTTTTGAGACAGAATCTCGCTATGTAGTTCAGGCTGACTTGGAACTCACGCTGATCCTCCTGCCTCAGCCTTCCAAGTGCTGGGATTACATGTGTGTGCCATCATGCCCTGCTTCCCCTTGAATTTTGCAGGGCAATTTCACAGAGTATAGAATTCTAGGTTCTCTGTATTTTTTCTTTTAGCACTTTAGTAGCTCATTGAGTTATCTTCTGACATTTATGATTTTGAAGTCAGACATCCTTCTTGTATCTTTGCAGCTAATGCTTTTCTTCTAACTGCTTTCAATTATTAACAATTTCACTATGATACATCTTGCTGTGATTTGTTTTGTATTTATTTTGCTTGGAATCTGCAAAATTTGTTGACTGTCAATTGATATCTTTCATTGAGTTTGGGAAGAAAATTTTTTCAGATACAGTTTATCTTTCTGTCTCTATTCTGATTCTATGACTGAATTTACAGGTTTATTAGAACTTTTGAGTATATTTTTGCATGTTGCTAATATAATTTTTGGAATTAAATTTTCTTATTAGGTAATTTGGGTTTTTTATGATTTAAATTTACTAAATTCTGTAGAATACATCTCTCAGAAATGGACACAAAAAATACAGTAGACTGAAACTTTAACCTAGCTTCAGGGTAGAAAATATTATCAATACCTATCGATTGACAATCCAAACAAGAATCAAATTATTGCTGCTTATAGCAAAACTTACTGTAATTTTTAATTATTTTTTTCTTTTGTGATGCTAGAGATCAAACCCAGAGCTCTGTGCATGCTAGGTAAGTGCTCTACCACTGAGCTACACCTGAGCCCTGAGCTTTTACATTATTTCATGATTGAACAAGTCTGTGCATCACTGTATCTAATTCTCTATGCTGCAAGAATTATATCTAATTTCTTGTGTCCTCATCAGATCGCCATCGAAGTCCCACTTAGGTGATGTTAAAATAGGTGTATTGTACCCAGGTAGAACTTTCTGATCATTGCAGCATTACCATAGCCGTAAACAGATTTTCATATTCGTATTTCACCTTAACAAGGATGGTATCAGAATTGACCACCCCTGAGGGAGCTTCTTTTTTTTTTTTTTTTTTTGGTGCTGGGGATCGAACTCATGACCTCACGTTTGCCAAGCAGGCACTTATGCTGCTGAGCTAAATCTTCAGCCCCCCCAAGGGAGCTTCTACAAGACTAACAACACTAAGTTGCTTTTCTTTCTCTTATTGTATCATTTCTAGTGTTTCCCTAGAAATACTTGGATACTGCATAGCTTTTTTTCATAAGAAATATGGATACACATACATAAGTGTATGATACGCATACATAAATATTTTAAATGGGAATTTATTTTGAATCTCCCCCCCGCCCCCACAGTACTGGGAATTCAATCCATTCACACTGAGCTCCTTCCCAGTCCCCTTTATTTTTTATTTGGAGACAGGGTCTTGCTAGGTTGCTGGATGGTAGGTGAGAATCAGCATGCCTATTATCTTCAATCAGCCTTGGCCTTTACTTGAACTGATTGAAATGGTTTCACGATGTTGTTACCCACTCATGTCTTACACAGAGTACATCTGGCTGAAAGAGAAAAAGCAGAGCAAAAAGCGGGCTTTCCAGCGAATAGGCTGCCACACAGCAGATTCTCTCCTGTGAATAGACAAGGACAGGAAGATTCTTTGGATATTGTTCTAGAGAAGGTGAGAACAAGTTCTGATTGATTTCTGAAGAAAAAGGATTCCGCTTATTTTCTGTTACCCTGGGAGGTGATGGGTGAGCATCCAGTAGCCCCTCGGCCCTCTTTTTCATGGGGGACCGAGGGAAGCAGTGTCACAGGGAGGACTCCAGCGTATGCAGAGGAGGTGCCCAGCCTGGCAGGAGCCACAGCTGTCCATGGTTCTGAAGGAACGGGTGGAGGGAATGGGGCTGCCACACACCTAGAGAAGTGAGAGCGAACTCCTGTCTGTTAGAGTTTGAATTCCCTGATGTGGATTTGTTCCTGCTGCTGCAATAATCTAGGCTCATGGTCTGGGCATAGGGAGCAGAGGAGAAGCTGAGGAAAAGCAAGTCGTTGAAACTGAGGCACCGGAATCACAGGGCTGACGTGTTGGTGGGTTGCAGACACCAGCCAGGAGGGCTGGAATTACATACAGCATGACCAGAGCTAAAGGAAGTGAGCCCTGTCTCAGGAGGCAGCAGCCCAGGCGCAGTGGGGGTGTTACTCCAGTCCAGACTAGGGAACTGCACCTCTGACCTTTTCTTCCTTTGCTCTTTTATTCTGCTTCTTTTTACCCTTTGGGCTTTTAGTGCACAAACCCATTATCACTTGCATAACTCTTATTCTTTATTCTTCCCACTTTCACTTAACAAAAAGCCCAGAGACTGAACTTGTTTATTCAGCTTCTAGCTCTGAAAGTGGCAGTGAGGTGGAAGGAAGGGCATGTAGTATTTGGAAGGTGGCCAGGCACGGTGGCATGTGCCTGAAATCCCAGCATGGAGGAAGCTGAGGTAGGAGGATCACTGAGTTTGAGGCCAGCCTGGGTACAAAGTGAGTTAAAGGGCAGCCAGAACTGCATAGTGAAACTCTGTCTCAAAAATGATAAAGACAAACATAATTTAGAATTCTCTCATGGGAAGTGTGTGTGTGTGGGGGAATACGAACCTACGAACATTTCCCATTATTTATTTTTCATGTCATATTTACAGTGGAAACAGAATGATTTCAAGAGCACAAGGGAAAGATTGTGGAAGGGAAGTGCAACTTTTTTCATTAATACTTTTACATGATCAAGGCTAATATTAAATTTGTTTGATAACCATAAATCTTATGAAAAATATTTCTCTGGCAGCTTCTCAGTTTGTGGTCTTAGCATTCACTGGTGATCCTTACCTGATTCAGTTGTCACATTAGAAATTATAGAGTGATGAATTTTTTTTTTTTTTTGTCTTTTTGAGACAGGGTCTCACTATGCAGTTCAGGCAGGCCTTGAGCTCACTTTGTAGCCCAGGCCGGTCTCGAACTCACAACAATCCTCCTGCTTCAGCCTCCTGAGTGCTGGGATTACAGGTGTGACCCACCACGCCCAGCAAAGTGATGAATTTCTATCATTTATTTTACTTTTTTTTTTTAGCATAAATTGTTCTGTTAAGAGTTTACCTCATCAACTAGGGCTCTTTGGTTAGCTGCTTCTCTAAATTTCTACCTTTTATGGTTCTCATTTGCTCTATTGAGCAATGTAAGAGGGTCTTTTCTCCTGAATTTTTGTGTTATAACTGTATTTATACTTCAAAAGGATAGAAGCAGCTATCTCTGTATTCCTTTCAATGAGGAAGTTTAACCTGTGTTTTGGCATATTTAGGATAAGGGCAAGGCATTGCTGGCCAGAAACTTTGAGAGAGACATTATTCACTCTGAAGGACGAAATGATGAGCAGAAATTTTGGGATAAATCTCAACAAGATGTGTTCTATGAGGAAAAACAAACAGCTGAGGTAAACGGACCTCCATGCTCACGCAGTCCCGAAATTAAAACCGCGCGATCTCAGTATCAGGATCTCAGTCAGCCGGCTGCTTTTCTGAGGGACAGCAGTGACCCCATCCCATCCACAGAGGATGCTGGGAAGGAGAGGATTCAAGAAATTGGTGCAAATGAACAATCATGGAAATCCGTAAGTGCACAGATATCCTTCATTTAACGACCTACCTGTTTAGCAACTGTTTGGACTTATGACTGGAGGTGCTTTTGATACTTGCAGCCAGTCTTTTTTTGGTGGGGGAGGTACCGGGGATCAAACTCCCAACTCCCT
Source organism: Hydrochoerus hydrochaeris (assembly GCA_004027455.1). Classification (NCBI taxonomy): domain Eukaryota; kingdom Metazoa; phylum Chordata; class Mammalia; order Rodentia; family Hydrochaeridae; genus Hydrochoerus; species Hydrochoerus hydrochaeris. The sequence goes on from PVLA01010616.1 coordinate 34,645, forward strand.
GCTTGCCAGCCAGATGCTTTGCCACTGAGCTATATCCCCAGCCCTGCATGTTTTTTTTTCTTTTGTACAGTACACTTTATTTATAATTTTTGCTGATTGTGCTACACAGTACACTACTGCAGTTTTATGTTGTTCTGCATTACAGTACTGCATGTTAGAGTCATGCAAATAAAACCAAAGTCATCAAGCTGGAGTTTCCTTTGACCATTTCTTTGTTCTGAATATTGTAATATACACACCACATACACTTCCTTATTTAGTGACCTAGTGGCAGGAACGGAACTTTGTCATTAAACAAGCAATGTCTGTACTCTTTACAATTTGATTCTTTCAAGATTCAGATTTTTACATTAGCTAATTTAGTTAACCACGGCTCCAATTGTAATTTTGATTTAGTGCTACAGCAAAAGAAGACAGTCGGTGGTCTTTACCACACAGGAGGTGGTATGGCATGATGATTAAGAGCCCTGCTGTGAATCCCAGCTCTGCCATTTGCCAGCTGTGTGTTGTGTGTCAGGGAGGTATTTACTGTCCTCTCTGTACCTTGGTTTCATTTATAAAGTGGGGTGCAGGGTGTGGTCCCCACCTCACAGAAATGATAAATACTTACTATAGTTCAGCATAAGTTCAACAAACATGAACTTAAAAACAGTGCTCTGGTGAAGATAATATTTTTGTAATGACTCAACACTGTCAGTTCCATCGGTGCGGTCATTGTCAGGGCTGGGGGTGTAGCTCAGTGATACAGCATGTGCTTAGCATGCACAAGGCCTGGGGTTCCATTCACAGCACCACCACAACCAACAAAGACACACAGTGTAATAAATAGAATTACCAGGTAAATTTGTTTGAATTCACTCATCCAGTCCAACAAATGACTGAATTATCATGCCTAAGTGAATGCATTTCTTTGTATCCAAATCATTGTAATAAAATTCTGTGATTTTTCATCCTAGAATTCAAGTGATTGAAATACAGAATGTGATATTCAGAGTGTTAATGAAACCTGCCACACTGCTGTCTGTCCAAGTCTCCTTTTATTTCTTGCTATTATAATATTTTTGGCTGTGCTGGGGATCAAATCTTTTGTGTTAGGCAAAGCGCTGTGCCACTGGGTGACTCTCCAGTCTCTCTAGTTCTGTGTCATTTTAAAATTTTCTACATTCTTAAAATTGGGCATCTCTGTTTCTCAGTACTAAAGCATGTTATTCTTGTGTATCAGTGTTTTCTATTTATTTCTTTACTTTACATATGGTAAATTTCTTTAAAAATCTTTCTTATTCATCTGGTTATTTTACTTTTTTTGGTACCAGGGATTGAATTCATAGCCTCCTGCTTGCCAGGCTGGTGCTTACACCACTGAGCTAAATCCCCGGCCCCTTATTCTTCTGTTGATGTAAATAGAAGAGGTGGTGCATGTAGTTTAAAATGATGTAGGAAGCCCTTTAAATACACCTTTTCTTACAGAGGGTTGAAGGCCTGGAGCAGAAAATCCAGAAGCTCACTAAGCGACGGGAGCAGCTGGATCAGGGATGTGAAGAACCTGCCCCAGAATCATCACCCCACGCTGGAGAAAATTATAGGGAACCCAACAGACTCTCGAAGTGTCTGGGAGGAAACGTTGCTATCAATGACTCTTTTCAAGGGAAATTAGACCTGGACAGGAAGAAAGTAAGAATTTCCTGAAATACAAGCATTTCTTTCACAGTGAAAATAATCATTTTATTTTATTAAAAATGTTAACTTTATCTAATATTTAAAGTGTTCATATTATCAATACTTTTTTCTTTTCTTTTCCTTTTATTTTTAGAGAAGGTCTCACTGTATAGTCCAGGCTGGCCTTGAACTCACAGTGATCCTCCTGCTTCATCCTTCCAAGTGCTGGGATTACAGGTGTGCACCACAATGCCCAGCTGAAAACAGACTTTTCAATAAAATCAGAAGCTTTCAACATTTGTAGCAATATTCTCTTCTTCTTTGTTTCCTCCTCTACTAACACCACCACTGCCACCACCACCACCACAACTTCTTTGGTTTTTTGAGACAGGATCTTATTATGTTCCAGGCTGGCTTTGAACTTGCTATTGACTCAGGTTGTGAACAAAGTTGAAATCCTCCTGCCTCAGCCTACTGGGGCTATAAGCATGCACCACTAGGCCCAGCTTCCCTTTTGCCATATTAGTTGGTTGTGGCAGGGCATGCCTGTAAACCCAGCACTCTGTAGGCTGAGGCAGAGGGCTCGCCATGAGTTCAAGGCCAACCTACGGTACATACTGAATTCAAATCTAGCCTGAATTAAATAGTGAGACCCTGTCTCCAAACAGACAAACAAACAAACACCAAACAAAAAACCCAAATTCTCTTCTCTTCCCATGTTTCCTTTTGGCTATTAGTGCCATATTTGGTACTGTTGTGAGGACACCTGTTACTGCATAGCTTAGTGCACTTTCAGAAGAGGGTAGATGAAAGAGATTCGGAGGAATGACTAACAGTGAAATTTCAGGCACCATGACCGCGAGATGTCAGGGGATTTGTAGAGGATCACTGGTGATATCTCTCAGTAATTCCTCTAGAAGCCAGTACCTCCTCTGTTCTCTGTTTCCCTGCATCTGTTCGGAAAAAGGCAATTTAGATATAAATGAATAGGTTGCAGTACAACTTACTTTTTTTTTATTTAAAGAGAAACAAAAACATGTAAAGGGTAGAGATAATACAGAATTCCCAAAAAAAGAAGATAATAAGAAATCACTAGTTGATAAATTACATATTGTCCTCTTAGAAATAGTTGTTCAAGTTACAAAATTAAAGCATACAGAGTAGATATTCAAACCATGAAAGTGTAAACAGCTATGCATGCATGAGTCTCTACATGTATTTCTATCCTTTCTGTATTAGAGGGAAAAATAAAACATAGCAAGACAAAACAAAACAAATTCCTATAAAAACATGAAACCAAAAAGTCATAAAACCACAGTACAAGGTGATCTACAATGATTGCTGTGTTGTCTCTTATTATCTTCAAAAGAATGTTTATAC
>PVLA01010616.1:37780-61670 GCA_004027455.1 Hydrochoerus hydrochaeris
AGTATAATTGAATATAGCAGTACATAACAATATTAGTAAAAATAAAACATTGTAGACAGTATAAAACTTCAAAGGCAGGTAATAATCAAACCAGAGTGGATATTCTAGTGAATCTTGTCATCTTCAGTGCAGTTGCCTATACTCTCAGACTTGATACTATCAATCATAACAGCTTTGAATAAAATCTGTCAATACAAAATAGCGATCTAACAGACCAGATTTGATTACAATCATTCATGGTAAAACAGTGTAGGTTTTACAGAGCTTTAGATTATGTTAATAGGAAATTAAGGATGATTACCGTAATATATCCTGTTATTTTTGGGATAACCTAGTACAGGTAGAATGACTGGAACAGAATAGAATACATCTAAGCAGAGTAGTGTGAGTAATGTGGGTTTTAAATCCTGATGCACTATTAACAATATAGTGTATCAAGGCCATCTATGTTAGAGATTCTAGTTATCCTTCTTTGCCTCATTTCTGCTATGCTATTTTTCTTCCTTTTCTCCTTCATTCTACTGCCTGCCCCATTCATTGAGGCCTTTCTGTCACTGTTCCTAAAATCCCAGTATTTTTTTTCTCTCTCTCTAGAATGTCCTTCAGTATTCTCTGTAAGGTTGGATTGGTGGTCACAAATTCCCCCAGTTCCTCTTTGTTATGGAAGCATCTTGTTTCTCTATTAATTTCTAGTGACAGTTTTGCAGGGTACATCAATCTGAGCTGGAGGTTATTTTCTTTCAGGGCTTGGAATATTTCACTCCAAGCTCTTCTTGATCTGATGGTCTGTGTCGAGAAGTCAGCTGTGATACTGATGGGCTTACCTTTATAGGTAATCTGTTTCTTTTCTCTGAGGGCTTTTAATATTCTGTTTTTATATTGAATTTCTGGTATCTTGATTATTATATGTCTGGGTGTAGATCTGCTTTGGTTGTAGGTGGCTGGAGTTCTGTATGCCTCACATAACCGAATGTCATTTTCTTTTCCCATGCTTGGGAAGTTTTCCTTAATTATTTCCATGAATAGCCTTTGTAATTTGCCTGTTTGTATTCCTGCTTCTTTGTTCACATTTCTTATTCTTAAATTGTAGATTCTCTTGTCGTCTTCTAGCCTTTGTATTGTTACTGCCTGTTTCCTTGTTATTTTTAAGAGATCTTTCCTTTCATGATCACACATTGCAAACTTTTCTTCAAGTTTTGATAGTCTATCCTTAGTTTCTTTTAAGGAGTTTTGCCAGCTTTCAATGGAGTTTTTAATTTCCTGGTAGTCTCTTTGAATCTGCTTCATGTTTCTATATTTTCTTTATATTCTTTATCGAATGTTTCTCTCCTTTTTGTGTGTTCCTCCCTTCTTCCATCTGTATCTTCCTGAGAGATGCTTAGCATTTCTTCTATTACTCTACTTATATCTTGCTTTACCTGATTTAATGTTTCAGTTTTGAACTTGTCTACAAGGTCCCGAAGATATTTTTAATGTCCATTGAAGCCATGACTGATGTTGCATGTTTGCCGCCCTCTGTCTCCCTTGTTTTTCCTTCTCCTGGATCAGTGCTCTCAGGGTTCTGGGCTGGGGGCCTCCTCTTGCCTCTGTCTCCTGTCATGGTCCCAGCTTCCTCCACATAGTTGTACAGTGCAGGTCCCAGCCCCCTTCCCTGTTGGCCATGTTTCCTCTGAAGCATGCTGGCGAGGGACCTCTGCCCTCTCCTGCCTGCTCTTGTCACCAAGGTGTAAGCAGGGGTTGCCTATGCCTGCCCCTCCCCACAGGGCCAGCCAAACTTCAGGGGCCTTCACCCGGTTAGTGTGTGTTAGATGCAGGGAATCAATTTGGGACGGCTCATTGGGTCCCAGCCAGGGGCGTGGCCCAGTCCAAGCAAATCGCATGAATCTGCTCTGGAGAGGGAGGAACCAACTGAAGTCACAGTTCAGGCTCCTCCTGCCCAGTTCCAACATGTCGCCCATTTGGTGCGCCCTTCCCATGGGGGGGGTCTCATTCCCAGTACTGACCTTGGATTAATGAATGTCCCTTCGCTGGCTCTGCTCTCCATTGGGCTCACCAACTCCCAACTTCAGTGCTGTTGTGCTTCCTGTGAGTGGCAGCAGGAATGAGTTTGGGCGGCTCTGCTGGCCAGCGCGGATTCAAGCTGGTGCAAATTCAGGCCGGCTCAAACTTGGCGGGTCACAGCTAAAACGCTGTGTCCCATAATTTTTAGCTGTTCCAGTTGTAGTCCCGATGTGTTTGATGAGATTTTTTATGTTTTAATTTCTTCCTGTGTCAAGAAGATCCATCTCCCTCTGTCTGGGTCTCTCCAGGATATTTTATTCTGGCACATGAGTTGTTTCTCCCGGGAGGCTTTGTATTTTGTTGCTCACTGATTGGCCATCTTTAGCTCTTTCCTAGTACAACTTACTTTGAAGAAACTGTTTCTATTTTACAGCCACTTCCCTGAATTACCTATTGTACTCTAACGTGTGTTACCCCATTTTCATGCTGCAGCTCAAACCTTCTCCATGGGCTCAGTCTTTTGGCACATTCATCAGACTTACAGGATGGTATATATGTTTTTACTGTGGTGAGGGGTGGAAACTAAAGGCCTCACGCGTGTTAACCAAGCGCTCCACCACTGAGCTATGCTGTTAGCCCCAGTCCAGTATTTACTGAGCACTTCGTTTTTTAAAATGCCAAGCACTCAGTGAAATGATGCAAAAAATGCACCCAGTGGAGTTCAGAGAAGTGCAGTTTCTACCTCGCCTTCTGAGTATCTGAACCATGATGGTTCATTTGCATATACACAAAATTTAAGTGCTTTGCTAAATTTTCAGGGTATAAAAATAACACATGCTTTCCACATCCGTTTGCCATATTAAAAGATTTGAAGAAAGCAGTAATAATCTTCCCAACCCTCTTTCTGCCATTTTAATCTCAGTAACCTTTACAGATATTGCTGACTTGGTTCCAGACCATTGGAATAAAGCAAATTTCATAATAAAATGAGTCACATGAACTTTTTAGTTTCCCAGCACACAAGGAAGTTACGTATACTTGTTATAAAGAATAAAATGTTGTGTGTCAAAGAAAAATAGATAGCCAGGCAGCCTAGTTAACAAGGAAAGATAGAAGGTGAAAATACAATAAATTAGGAAGAAGAAACAGGAAGAATGAATGCATACATATGGAAAGGATGAAACAGATTCTGAAAAATATTTTGTAATTCAGTAACAATAAATTGAAAATCTGGGGGCTGGAATGTAGCTCACGTGGTGGTAGACTGTGTGCTGAGCACGCTGGAGTCCTTCAGTTCCATCCCTGCCATTACCCACACATGCAAAGAAAGCTCAAGCAAGGTATGACACACTCCTGTAATTCTAGCACTCAGGAGACAGAGGCAGGAGGATCCTCACAGGTTCAAGGCCAGCTTGCTTCTATGAAGCAAGACCGTGTCCAAAAAAAAAAAAATCTGAAAGAAATACATTGTGTCATAGAAACCAATATAACAATATAGAGTTAGACCTGGAATAACAATGATTTCTAGTAAAGAAAATGAATAGATTTAATAAGCGAATCCAGCTGAGTGGGGTGGTTCACACCTGTAATCCCAGAGCTTGGGAGGCTGAGGCACAAGGGTGGGTTAAATTCAGGGCCAGCCTGGGCTACATAGCAAGACACTGTCTCAACAAAATAAATTGAATAAATACAAAGATCAATACAGAAAGGTAAAGTTGAAATACTGAGAAATCAAAAAAGTGTTACTTTTTGTCTGCAATGGTGTCATTACAGTTCTGAGTAAATAGTAAATGGTATTTATAAACTGCCATTTGGACAGGTGTAAAATTTACACTGAATAATTGAATTCATAGTGTACAGTCATGGACCTCTTGTATTTTTGCTCTCTCTTATTCCTTTCAAGGTATCCTGGGGAACTGATTCTTCATCTGCCACCAAGTGCAGTTTAAGGAAAGAGGATGCATACTTTTAACTCTTTTAGCTATTGCTTCTGGCAGTAATTTCCATTTCTCCGATTTGTTTATACTGTTACATCTCGTGTTACCTATTTTAGACATTATCTTTTGCTTTCCTGGTAAAGTTCTCTCTCACACCACTTTCCACCCACCCTTCCATTTTCTCATTATAGTCATATCAGTATTTTTAGTGAAACCTATAATCAACGTTTATTTAACCATGACAGTAAATATTTACAAAAGCTTAGGATCCAAAGTCTTGCCACATTTCCTTTCTGGATTGCCTTTTATTTTTCCTAGTTAATGCTGTCTTCGTGTTTTCACTGTACAATTTTCAGTATTCATTGTTTCCTCTTGAACACTGTATTAAATAACCCTCTAGTGTGCAAAACTCTCCCCTTTTTTCCTCTCGCAAAGTTTTGCATTTTCTTGCCTCAGCCTGGGTTTGCTCTGTGGGTCTGGGCATGGGTGTGACCCTGTGATTTTTCTTTTCCACTCTCCTCCTTAGGAATCATCATTTCCTGAATTGTATCTTCTTTTTTAAATTTTCATTTCTTCCTTTACTGGAAGACGTTCTCCAACCACTTCCCAAGAAGTGATGCCCTGGAAAGATAACCTTTCATTCCTTGTTTAAATAACAAGCTCTCTTGTGAATCTTTACACCTGCTTGAGACTTTATTTTTATACAGAGATTAGATGTTACCATTACCTTCTAGACTTTCGGGTTCTTCTTTAGTAAATTGGTGGTGTTATTATTCTTGTCCCTTAATGTGTTATTTGTTTTATTTCTTTTAATGCATGGACATTTGTCATAATATTTTCATTATAACACTTAAAATAACTGTGTCTCATAATATATTTAAATTCATGTGGTAAAAAAATTCATGTGATTACTGAAGATTTATAAAGCACAGAATAGAAAGAATAGCATTAAAAAACATCAGTAACACTGCATTTGAGATAACCAGGGTTGTCACATAGAAACATTTCCTTCTGATTACTGTCTATGCACATTTTGACACAATTGAGACAGGCATGGTTTTTCTTAATCCTGCTCCTTTTGTTTAACTGTATCGTTACTACTTTCTCTGATGAATATTTTTGAGGGAATTTCTAAGGAATGTATATTTTATCATCATACAGTTAAATTATTCGTTTTTGGCATTTTCATTGATTTTTAAAACTTATTTTTGTTTTTTATTCATTTTAATTTAATTTAACTTCTAAAGAAAGAAAAAAATGGTGAATAGAACAGTGAAACTGAGTTTGCTATGCAGGGCAGGCTGGACTTGAACTTGCTTATGTAGCCCAGGCTGGCTTCAGACTCATAACAATCCTCCTGTCTCAGCCTCCTGATTGCTGGGATTACAGGTGTGCACCACCATGGCTAAGCTTCATTGCTTTTTTGGTTAGCAATGCTGTTGTAAAGAATATCTGTGCGGCAATATGGTAATACATATATTATTAATCCCAGCACTCTGGGAGGCTGAGGCAGGTGGATCAAATGTTCAAGCCCAGCCTGGGAAATTTAGCAACTTAGTGAGACCCTGTTCCAAAATAAAAAATAAAAAAGATTAGAGATGTAGTTCTGTGGAAAGCAATTGGTTCAGTGTTCAGTAAGGGAATAAAGTAATGCATTTTTGCTTAACACTGTTATTTCCTTGTAATGCGTTCCTAGAAAAGATGAACTAATCTATGCTATTTAGAGCTTATAAAACTGTCTATTTAACTGTGCCCTTGGAATACTGTCATCACTTTTATTGTTACATTTTATTTTCCTGATTCTTTCACTAGTAAAGTACATATTTAGGGTGAAATGTGTTTTAGTTATGTATTATTAATCTGCAATTTTTAAGTCTAGAGTAGATGTGTTATTGTGCTGGTATAGAATAACGTTGTAAAGCACAGTTCTTTATTCTGATAGTTAATTTCTGCAGAGGAGATCTCCACGATGCAGAATTCCTTGACAGATGAGCATGACAAGTTCAAACGATTAGATATGTTGTTGAATATTCAGCAGAATTTGCAGATTGCTACAACACTAAGGCTGGAGGACAAAATTCAGAAACTTCAGAAACAGCTTAGTGATTTGAAATTGTCAAATAAAACTTTGAAAAGCCAACTGATAAGAGTGAACATCCTGAAAGTAAGTAAAGGAAGCGGGGTTTTCAAAAATTCACTTTGAGTCTGTTCCTATTTTAGCTGCCTGACTCTCATTGAACTTTACAAAAAAACCCCCAAAACTAAAGCTAATATTACAGTTATTTACACACACAGAAGAATACATAACATTATAGCCTATACACTAATAGAGGGGCTGGGGATCTAGCTCAGTGGCATAAGCACCTGCCTGGCAAGCGCAAGGTTGTGAGTTCAATCCCCGGTACCAAAAAAATAAAATAAAAATAAAATAGAGAAACCCGTGAGCCCATTCACCATTTTAAGAAATACACAATTACCAGTCTCCTCAGAGCCCACATTTATCCTCCTATTTCTCAAAGGTAAACAACTATTCTAAGTATCATGGCCATCAATATCTTGATTTTTATTTTAGTATAAAACTAGTAAATGTAGCCTCCTTTTAGTTTTTAAGATTTCTCTGAGTCCGTGTTTGTGGCATACCATAATTATTACATCCATCGCAAGCACCGGTACATGCCCGTAACACCTCTGCATCCCTTCTGTCCCCTCCCTCGCCCTCCCCTCCTCCATCTCTTGGAATAAACATAATCTCTGACTGGGATAATGGCTCAAAGTTTTTCATCTTATTTTTCTTCTTCTTTGAATTTTCTAGCTTCAATTATCCTATTTCAAAAGCTAAACATGCACTAAATGATTGGTTGGTTGATAAATACACCAGTTTATCAGCAATATTTCTCTTATATGTGCAACCAATTATTTTCTTTATTTTTGTATTTGAATGTTGGTTATTAACGAGCACAGTGATAGAGAAACGGCCTCTTTAGAAATGGTGCAATTATTTTTCCCTTCCTGTATGTGTTACTTTCCTATCCCTGTGACAGATACCTGACATGATCAGTTTAAGAGAAGGAACTGATTCTGCCCCCAGTAGGGAGGTGAGCCCTGGTCAGTGGGCTCGGTGCTCGGGCCTGTGTTGAGGCAGAAGTTACTGTGGGGACATGTGAGCTGCTCTCCTCGCTCTGGCTGGAAGCAGAGAGAGACAGAGTGCAGCCTGGACAGACTGCGCCCCTCCAGGACTTCTTCCTCCAAGCCGACCCGCTCCTACAGTCCCCCCTGCTCCCACAGTCTGAGCTGTGCATCCATAAGGGGTGAATCCATGCCTGAGGCTGGCACTCTCCCCAGGGCATCAGCCCCTAAGCCCCAAGCCCTGAGCGCTGCCACACGTGAGATGCTGAAAGACGTGTCACATCCAAACAGTAACACAACACCTCTCTTCAAAATTAAAAAAAAATAATAATGAATTATGCTTGTCTGTTATTTATAAAGATCAAGCAAGGCTTCATCTTTTTATCCACGTTTTATCCTCCTACAGGACAAAACAATTGAAAGTCTCAGGAAATCACTGGCAAAAGTCAAAACAACGAAAGAGAAGGCAGTGACGAAAACAGACAACTTGAAAACTATCGAAGACTCTGCAGAACGAGAGGAGAAACCAGAGAAGGAGAGGGCTCGTGACAGGTCCAATGGTGTCACCCCTCAGCTCTCCACAGCTAAGAGCAGGCTGGAGGAAGCATCAGGAGAAGAACCAGAGGTGGTGGTTGTAGCTATGTTAAGATTAGTTGAAGTTATGAGCCCCCATCTCAACTGAGGCTTAGACAACAATGTCACTTACTGATGTATGGTGTCAATTGCAGGTGAACCTAACCGATGGGCAGAGGTGGACGTGGGCTTCCAGGTGGGCGCCTGGAGCCATACAGGGCTTTCCTGTCCTCTTGTCTTAGTTTCTGTGTGATCACCTGTTGGTCTGACTGCCAGCTGGTTTTCTCCATATGACAGGAAATGCAGCCACCAGTAGCCATGGAGTTTTATATTTATTTCCTACAATGGGAGGGAACCAACATAAGGCCCAGGAAAGCTTTTGAGTTGGCCCAGTTTAGATAAAGTGTTTCTCCCAGATGACTCCACAGTGGTTAAGGGTGGGTATGATTATCCTAGTTTAGGTTTGTGAACCCGGCTTCTGACCAGCCAGGAGGGGAGGCTCCTGTGAGGGAACGAGAGCTCAGAGCAAAGCAGGTATGCTGCTTACTGGGTCACACCCTAGCCTAGGACAGTGCTTCTAAACTGGCCTAGATTTTCATTGTACTTACAAAGCAAATCTTTTCTTTGTCTGACTTATGTTTCTTTTTTCTTTCTCTTTCTTTCTCTCTTTCTTTCTTTCTTTCTTTCTTTCTTTCTTTCTTTCTTTCTTTCTTTTTTCTTTTTGAGGCAGGGCTTCACTTACATAGCCAAGGCTGGTCTTAAACTCACTATGTAGCCCAGTTTCACCTTGACCTCAGGTAAATCCTCCTGTCTCAGCCTCCTGAGTACACTGGATTACAGGTGTGACCACCATGCCTAGCTTGCTTCTTCCTTTCTCTCTCTTTTTCATGAGTATCAGGGTGGTACTGGTAGCACTACACCAATTTGGTAGTATTGGTAGGAGTGCTGTGAATTGAACCTAGAGCTACACACTAAAGCAAATATTTTAAGAAAAAAATTTAAAGGTTAATTGATAATTTGGGGCAGCTGTTAAATTACATGTCAAAGGGCTGGGGATTTAGCTCAGCAGCATAAATACCTGCCTCGCAAATGCAGTCATGGGTTTGATCCTCAGTACCCCCCCCCAAAATTACTTGTCAAATCTCCATATTAGTTGATTAATTTAAAACTTTAACAAATTACTTTAAGATATGCTTAAAACAAAGTTGTTATCTTAGTATTTTCTCTTTTCTCTTTCTACCTCTCTTTTGTTTATCTGCTTTCTAATGTTGTTTTTATACCTCTTTTCAATGTCACTTAATTTTTTAAATAAAATCTCTTTAGACCTGTATTCATTCTTTATTTTTGATACGATTTTCTGCAGCTCTTGTCTAATTTCAATTATCATATCTTCCTTATACATTAGATATCTTGGACATTTTTGTCCATTTATATTCTGAATAATTACATTTCTTTTTCTTTTTTGGAAATGGGGTCTCACTATGTAGACTGGGCTTGAGCTCACAGCAATTCTCTTGTCTCAGCCTGCCAAGTGCTGGGGTTACAGGTGTGCACCACCCCACCCAGCTAATAATTATACTTCTGATTTAAAAGAAGAAAAGCCCCCCCCCCATGTTTGCAAATCCTTCTTTAATTTCTGTGTACTTCATATTAGGGTGTTGTTTCAAATCTGTGTTTCATGGCTATTTTTGAGGGGAGTATTTTCGACACTTGAACAGTGTAGACAATCTGCCTTTTCAAGTATAAATTTTAATGGTGCTGGAAATTGAACCTAAGGCCTCTCTACTGAGGTATCTCCCCAGCCCTTTTGCAAAACTTTAATTGAGACAGGGTCTCGATATATTGGTAAACCGCCCAAGCTGTGCTCAAGCTTCCTGTCCTCTGTTAGCTTCCCAGAGTGCTGGGACTGTGCCTCTGCTTTCCTCTTACGGTTTCCTGTTAGGATATAATTTGCCATTTACCCGTCCACTTTAAAAGTCCTTGTTAAGAGCTATTTTTCTTGCAGTCCTGGGGCCTCGCACTGAGTTACATAGCCTGGCCGTGGCTGATTTGATTGAGATGGCGTCACCAAATTGCGGAGGCTGGGCTTGAATTTGAGGTCCGCCTCGTCTCGGTTTCCCGGGGAGCTGGGTCACAGCGTGTAAGACCCGACCGCGCCCTGCGTCCTCGCCCGCGCCTTGGTCCCTCCCCTAGGGGGCGGGAGGCGGCCTCCTCGGAGGCTCGCGGCTCAGTGCTGCCCCCTGCTGTTCGCGCGCTGACCGCGGGCTCTCAAGTTTACTAGAATGAGTTTCTCTTTTGGTGCTGGGGGTTTTTGTGATTCTGTGATAATTTTCCCGTTTGTATAAGTCTCTTAATTTCCTAAACCTCTAATGAATACCCGCCCTTGCAGACCCTGCTTTCGAACCTCTCCTCAGGAGCCTGGCCTGCTACACTGCCGTTTCTGGTCTCTTATAAGTCTCTGTCTCTGTCTCTCTCTCTGTCTGTCTCTGTCTCTGTCTCTCTCTGTCTCTCTGTCTGTCTGTCTCTCTCTCTTTTGGTACTGGAAATCGAATGCATGGCCTCACGCTTGCCAGGCAGGTACTTGTGCTGCTGAGCTATATCCCAGGCCCCTAAGTCTCTTTTAAAAAAAAAAAAATGGTTTATTTTGATGAGTTCATGTTTACAGCACATAGATTGCATTCATCGTGGGAAGTTGGTACATGTACATATCACAACTCAGTTCTTTTTCCTCTCATCTGCCTTCCATCTCTTTGCCCCTTCCCACTTATAAAAGCTTTATTTCCTTTTCTGCTCCCATCCTTTATTTTTTAATCCCTTCCCCCTTTCCTCTCCTCTTTGCCATCTTCCCATTTGAAAAAGATCTTCCTACTTCCTATCTTGCTCTTTATATTTGAATTTCTCCTAGAAGAGAAGCCATGTGCTATTTAAGCTTATGTGTCTGGTTTATTTCACTTGGTAGTATGGTCTCAAGGTGCATCTATTTATCTATGACTCCTTCTTTCTGGCAGAGTAGTATGTTATGTGTAAATACCACGTTTTCTTTCTCCATTCATTTGCTGATGTACATATATGATGCTTCTAAGATTTAGCTATTATGATTTTTGTTACCATAAACATAAATATACAGGTCTTTTCCTCTTTTGGGACGAGACACCCAAAATTCCCTTTGCTGTGTCAAAGGGAATTTCTAGTTTTCATTTTTTGAGGAATCTCCATACTAATTTCCATAGTGGTTATACTAGTTAACATTCCCACCAACAGTATAGGAAGGTTCCTTTTGGTACAGTCTCAAAGCATTTGTTATTGTTTGATTTCTTCAGATAGCCATTCTTTTTTTTTTTTCTTTCTTTCTTTTTTGAGACAGGGTCTCACTATGCAGTTCAGGCTGGCCTTGAGCTCACTTTGTACCCCAGGCTAGTCTCGAACTCGCAACAATCCTCCTGCCTCAGCCTCCCGAGTGCTGGGATTACAGGTGTGAGCCACCACACCTGGCTCTGAGATAGCCATTCTTTCTGGGGTAAGATAGAATCTCAGGACTAGGGCTATAGTTTGGCCTCTCAGGGGCCTATATGGCAAGTGCAAGGTCCCGAGTTTGATTCCTGGAAAAAAAAAAAAAAAAAAGAATCTCAGTGTTGTTTTAATTTTCATTTTTCTAGTTGCCACTGATGTTGAATATTCTTCCGGGTATGTATTAGCCATTTGTGCTTCTTTGCATCTACTCATTTCAGTTGCCCATTTCTTGACTGAGTCTTTTATTTTGGGAGAGGGTCTAATGGGTTTGAGTTCTTGATACATTGTAGATATGGTCCTCTGCCGGCGGAAGAGCCGGCAAGGATTTTTTCCCATTTCGTAGGTTGTCTCTTCAATGTGCTTCCTTTGCTGTACAAAAGCTTTTAAATTTAATATGATCCCGTTTGTTTCTTCTTGATACTATTTCTCATACCATTGCAGTTCTGTGCAGAAATTCCTTGTCTGTGCCTATGTCTCCAAGAGTTTTACCTATTTTATCAGCCAGTAGAATAAATGTTTCCATTTTAACGTTTAGATCTTTGATACATTGTGATTTCAGTTTAATACACAGTGAGTTATAGGGGTCTAGATTCAATGTTCTGCGTGTGAATGTCCAGTTCTCCCGGCACCCTTTACTAAAGCTAAGCACTTTCTTTCCCTTCTACCAAGTCTCAGATTTGCTCCCAGTATTTCCCCATTTGTGAAGTGCCCTGTTTTGGGGGTGAGGTGGTCTGTGTCTACACTGGTGGAAACCAGCCTCTGAAAACTGCTCTCTGGAGCTGCCCACGTGTGCAGTGAAGGGGCTGTGATATTCTCTAGTTATGCTCTAGACGTGATTTATGGTTGGGTTTTATTTGCTTTCTTCATTGATTCTGACTTTTGGAGGAAGGATGAGAGATAGATAGTTTGAGGACTGCTGTTATCATAAAGCAAATCAGAAATCCAAAAGGTAGTCCCAGCTAGAAGGGAGGCTGAGTCAGGAGAATCCCTTAAATCCAGAATTTGGAGGCCAGGCTGGGAGACACAGTAAGACCTCCTCTCAAATGGGAATGAAAAATTAAAACAATTGTTTTGTAGGTGAAAAACAACAAGTAGTAACCTAAATAAATGTATACTAACAAAAGAATAAGAATAATATTAAAATATGGAGAAAATTTTAAAAGTTGGAGAGAAGAAACTATTTTCTAGCTTGAAAATAAATTTGAGACTGGGTGTGTTGGTCTCTTCCTGAATTCCACCACTCAGGAGGCTGAGGCAGGAGGATTGCCATGAGTTCAAGGCCAACCTGGGCTACACAGTGAGTTCAAGGCCAGCCTGAATTACACATCAAGACTCTAAAAAATGGAACAAACAAACAAAAAACTGAATGTAGAATATATGTGAGAAAGAAATGTTTATTTAATAAGTGGGAAGGGAGAGAATACAAAGAAATGATTAAAGTATGTTAAAATATTACATTAAATATCACATATCATGAAAAATAAGACTAAATTTCTGATACCAATTTCATTGCATATAATAAGTCTCAAACTATGGCCTATTTTAATTTTGGTGGTGGTTCTTCAAAGCTCGCTGGCTTTCGAGACACTATTATGAAGATGTTGGGATTCAACATGAAAACAGCAGACAAAGAAATCATCCACCAGCTGAAGCTGATCATACAAGTCTATGAAATAGCGAACAGATCAAAGATGGCTTCTGCCTGGGAGAAGGGAAAAGACAAGGAATAAGGAACTTCTGCTTTCATTGCTACTGGGAACCTGGCTGATGCGGGTCTTTCCTTCAGCATCTTGAATATGGCCACATTTTAAATAAAATGCACTGGAAAATTTTCACTTCAATCTGTTTTATCATGTTTGGCATTTAACCTTTCTTTATAATCACATGTTATGAATATATTTATGGAATAGCCTGGATCATTGTAATAAATAATTATCCAATTAGCTTTAATTACTAACTGTATTTTAAGCAGGATATGAGTCAGAAACTTGTTTTCCTATTGGAATTTTTATATTTATGGTGAAGAGCCTAGTTTTGGAATGAGTTGGATAAACAGTCTCTGTTGGGGACTGATCAGGCCCCCAACCTCCTAAAATGAGTTAGGCTTAAATAAAAAGATAAGTGATATGGTTTTGGGACATCCAGGAAGCTCAGAACTCTGTGGGAGTAAAAAAAAGAGCTTCTCCAGCAGCCCATATTTATTTGGTTTTCAAACGAAGGAAAGGGTTACTGAGGCAAGGTGGGAACTTAGCAGGGCCTTGGGAAGTCAGTTCAAAGACTTCTCCAATAAATTTTGCTGGTTAAGAGAACTGTCTTATCTCTAGATTGACATTTACGGCAGGCGCCAAATGGCTGCAGCTGAAGCTTTTATCTTATAAATTGGGGTCAGAGCCCCGTGTCCTAGGCTTCAGCCTTGTCTTGCCCTTTGAGATGTCACAGCATTGCAGGCCAATGCAGGGCTCTACCGTGACCAGTGGTGTGGGGAGAGTCACTCACTGCATGCCAGCTACCACTTTCTGAGTCAGCCTCCCAGGCCTGGGACAGACCTATAAGTAAGCATAAAGAGCCAATTAACTTAACATTAACCATTTTAAGTCCTGCTAAGAGCCACTTCACAGTGGTCTCCATCAAATCAACCTTAGGAATCCAGTAAAGCTGTAGTCTATAATCAGAATCTAGCTTCTCTGTTTTATAAATCGAGGGTATGAATATTAAGTATGAAATGTCGAGGAGTATGAAAGTCAGAGGAAATTGTAAATAGGCAAAAGACTCTCGTGTTTTTTATTTTTCTTGTATGTAATGGTGTCAGCCAGTGTTTCCCTAATGGAAGGCTCCTATTCAAATACTATCATGTCTAGTGTATTTTGGTTAACGTAGCAAATCATTCACTTTCCAAGGTGGTTTTAGATTTACTATGGTGTCCTCCGGGGAAACAGGTCAGAATCTGGACAAGCCTGTGGGACTCACTGTGTTTTAAATGTAGTTCGTTAAGAGGGCTGTGGTGAGCCAGGCATGGTGCATACCTGTAACCCCAGCACTTGAGAAGCTGAAGCAGAAGGATCATTGCAAGTTCAAAACCAGCCTGGGGCTACAAAGTGAGCTCAAGGCCAGCCCAAAATGTAAAGCAATAACCTGTATCAAAAACAAAAACAAAACAAGAAGGGTGTGGTGGTGCACACCTGTAATCTCAGCTGGGCAATTTGGTGCAATCCATTCTCAAAATTTAATTAATTTAGTAGTTTATTTAATTTTGGTTTTTTGAGACAGGGTCTCACTGTGTAGTTCAGATTGGTTTTGAACTCACTACATAGCCCAGGCTGGTCTCAAAGTTAGTGTGATCTTTCTACCTCAGCCTCCTGAGTGCTAGGATCACAAGTGTGCAGTACCACATGCAGCTTAAAGTTTAAAAGAATATTAAAGGGCTGGAGATGTACCTGGGTTCAAAGGTCCTGAGTTCAATCCCCAGTACCACAAAAATTGATGAATTAATTGTAGGTCTTTTGAAAGAGTCTCCTATTTGGCTTAGTTTTGGAAAATTAATTCATCAGCATTGGAGGTATCTTTTTTCCCCTAAATCTATTGTATTTCAAGGATTAAAAGAAAGAAGCAGAAGCAAAAGAAGGAAAAGAAGGAGGAGGAGGAGGAAGAGGAAAAGGAAGAAAAAAACTACAATAAAATTTCAAAGCATATCAACCAGGGGACAACAGTGGTACATACATTGTGCATTGTCATCCCTAAGTCATTTACCCAGAGCACAAGACACCTGTATTCAATTGTCCAAACAATACCAGCACAAATCATTCTCTTCAGTGAACTCAGAGAAATCAGTATTATAACTATCTTAACTGCTTTTTTATATACATATAAATATACATACCAATATACATGTTTTTTCTTTCAGCTTCTCACTAATGAAGTAACGTGATTCTTACATGAGTGTCTTATTTATTTCACTATTGAGGATGTTCTCAAATTGCATCCATTTACCTACAAAGATCTCCAGTTTATCATTCTTTTTAGCTGAGTAGTACTCCATTGTATAAAAATATCACATCTTTTTTATCCATTCCTCAGTCAATAGGCATTTAGGTTGCTTCCAAGAACTAGATATTAGCAAATTGTGCTGCTATAAACATGAGTGCCCATATATCACTGTGACATGATGTTTTAAATTCTTTTGGGAAGACACCCAGAAGGGAAATAGCTGGGTTGAATGGGACCTCCAACCCTAGGGTTTTTTTTGATGAATCTCCATACTGATTTCCGCAGTGGTTGCACCAGTCTGCACTCCCACCCACAGTGGAAAAGGGTTCCTTTTTCCCCACAGCCCCTCCAGCACTTGTTATTGCTTGATTTCTTGATAGTAGCCATTCCTTCTGGGGTGAGGTGAAATCTCAGTGTTGGTTTTGAGTGTTTTTTTTTTTTTTTTCTGCACCTGGGACGGAACTCACGCCCTCACGTTTACCAGGGTGATCTCAGTGTTGTTTTAATTTGCATTTCTCAAATGACCAGTGATGTTGAATGTTTTCACATATTTATTTGCTGTTTGTATTTCTTCATCTGAGAAGCGTGTATTCATCTAAGATGCCCATTTTTGGATTGGGTCTTTCAATCTGGGAGGCCGTTTTTTGTTTTGTTTTGTTTTTGTTTCTTATATGTTCTTAATAGTAATCGTTTGCCTGAGGAACAGCTGGCAAACATTTTCTCCCACATTGTGGGTTGTCTCTTCACTCTCTTGGTAGTTTCTCTTGCTGTGCAAAAGCTTTTCAGTAGGGTGAGATCTCAATTGTAGATTGTGGTAGCTCCTGTGCAATCTGGGTTTTGTTCATAAAGTCTTTGCCTACACCAATATCTTCAAGAGTTTTACCTACTCTGTCTTCCAGCAGATTTAATGTTAACATGTTTGATCCATTCTGAGTTTAGCTTAGTATGTGGTGAAAGATACAGGTCCAGTTTTAATCTTTGACATGTGTAGTCAGTTTTTCCAGCACCTTTTATTAAAGAGGCTGTCTTTCTTCCAGTGAATGTGTTTGGCAGCTTTGTCCAAGATAAGATGACAGAGTGAATCTGGAGTTGTTTCTGCATCTTCTAATCTGTTCCATTGATCTTCAGGTCTGTTTTTTTTTTCCCAAGTACCACACAGTTTTTGTCACTGTAGCTTTATAGCATAGTTTTAAGTCAGGGATCATGATGGCCCCTGTCTTGCCTTTGTTGCTCAGGACCACCTTTGGTATTCTAAGTCTTTTCTGGTTCCAGATGAATTTTAGGATTGTTTTCATTAATTCTGTGAGCTGTGCTATTGGAATTTTGATTGGAATTGCACTGAATCTGTAAACAGTTTTGGAAGTATGGCCATTTTCACTATATTGGTTCTTCCTACCCAAGAGCATGGGATATCTCTCCATTTTCTAATATCCTCTTAAATATTCTTTTTCAGAGTACTATAGTTTTCAATGTAGAGGCCTCTACCTCCTTTGTTAGATTGATTCCTAGATTTTTGTCATTTTTTGGATGCTATTGTAAAAGGTATTGTTTCCCTGATTTTTCTCTCAGTGAGTTTGTTATTAATATACTGGAATGTTACTAATTTTTGAATGTTGACTTTGTTTCCAGCTATGTTACTGAATTTGCTTATTAAATCTGGTAGTATTTTGGTGGAGTTTTTGGGATCTTCTATATAGAGTATCATGTCATCTGCAAATAATGATAGTTTAATGTCTTTCCTATCTTTATTCTTTTTATTTCTTTCTCTTGTCTAAAGTTTCCAGGACTGTGTTGAATAACAGTGGAGACAGTGGACATCCTTGTCTTGTTCCTGATTTTAGAGTGAAAGCTTTCAGTTTTTGTCCATTTAGCATGATGATGGTTGTTGGTTTGTTATAGGTGGTCTTTATCAGGTTGAGATAAAAACCATCTATTCCACTTTTCTGTAGGGTTATCTGAATGGGTGCTGCACTTTGTTGAAATATTTTTTTGCTTCTATTGAGATGATCATATGATTTTTGTCTTTGGCTCTGTTAATGTGGTATATTACTTTTATGGACTTACGTATGTTGAACCATCCCTGCATCCCTGGGATGAATCCCACTGGATCATGGTATATAATCTTCTTGATGATTTGCTGCAGTCTGTTTGCTAGTATGTTATAGAAGATTTTTTAATCAATGTTCATTAGGGAGATTGGCCTGTAATTCTCTTTCTTAGTTGGGTATTTCTCTGGTTTTGGTATCAGGGTAATGCTTGCTTCCAGGTATGAATTTGGGAGTATTGCTTCCCTTTCAATCTCATTAAAGAGTTTGAGAAGTAATGGTGTTACGTTTTATCTAAATTTCTTGTAGAGTTCAGCAGTAAATCCATCAGGGCCTGGGCTTTTCTTTGTTGGTAGGTTTTTAATTACATCTTTGATTTTATTGTTTGATATTGGGTTACTTAGGATTTTTATATCTTCTTGATTCAGATTTGGTAATTCATATGTATCTAGGAATCTTTCCAATTTCTTCTGTATTTTCCATCTTATTAGAATACAAGTTTTCAAAGTAGGTATAGATGATCTTCTGGATTTCTGTGGGTCTGTTGTGATTTCACCCTCTTCATTCCTAATTGTGTGCATTTGAGTCTTTCTTTTTATACAGTTGGCTTATTGTCAATTTTAAAAAATATTTCAAAGAATCAACTCTTTGATTAATTGATTGTTTGAATTGATTTTTTAGTCTCCAGTGTGTTAATTTCTGCTCTGATCTTTATAATTTCCTCCCTTGTATGAGGTTTTGTCTTAGTCTATTCTTTTTTTTTTCCTAGAAGTTTGAGGTTCACCATTAAGTTGTTTATATGTGTTTGCTCTGTTTTCCTCTATGGATATTTAATACTATAAGTTTTCTTCTTAAGGCTGCTTTCATTGTGTCCCACAAGTTCTAGTATGTTGTATTGTCACTATCATTCAACTGTAAAAACTGTCTAATTTCTTCTTCAATTTCATCTGTGACCCATTGGTTGTTCAGTAGGGTGCTATTTAATTTCCATGTGTTTGTGAAGTTCTTGTGGTTTCCTCTGGCATGGATGTCCAATCTCATTGCACTCTGGTCTGATAGTATGCATGGGATAATTTCAATTCCTTTGCATTGACTTAGGCATGTTCTATTATGGTCTATTTTGGAGAACATCCTGTGTGCAGCTGAGAAGAATGTATATTCTGGTGTTGTTCAGTAGAATACTCTAGATATCTATGAAGTCCATTTGTTTGAAAGTTTGATTTAGTTATAATATATCATTATTGATTTTTTTGTGTAATTGATCTGTCTTTTTGTGATAGTGGGGTATTGAGGTCTCCCAGTTCAATTGTATTAGGGCTCATTTGATTTTTCATGTCCGTTTAGTAATTGTTTTATAGAATTGTGTGCACTGGTATTTGTTGCATATCTATTTATGATTGTTATCTCTTCCTCTTGGATTGTTCCCTTTAGGAGTATGTTGTGACCTTCTTTATCTCTCTTAATCAGTCTTTGCAAATAGAACAGCTACCCCTGCTTTTTTCTGGTGTTCCTCTCACATGGAACATTGTTTTCCATTCTTTGACTTTCAGTCTATGAATTTCTTTTTGGATTAAATGTGTTTCTTATATATAGCATATTGTTGGATCTTGCTTCTTGAGCCATTCTGCCAGTCTGTGTCTTTTGATTGGTGAATTGAGACCATCAACATCGATGGTTATAACTGATATGTATTAACTTATCCTTGTCATGTTATTTTCCCGTTGTTGGCTTCCTCTTTTCCCCCCTCCCTCTTTTTCCTCCTTTTGCCTTCCTTGGTGGATTTCTTCTGTTGGGGTTCATGGAGCTGTAATCCTTACTATCTTTTTCTAGAATGTCCTTCAGAACATTTTGCAGTGCTGGTTTGGTGATGATAAATTTCCTCAGAAGTTCTTTATCATGGAAGTATCTCATTTCTCCATGAACTTTGAAAGATAGTTTTGCAGGGTATATCAATTTGGGTTGAAAGTTTTTTTCTTTTAGAACTTGGGGTACTTCATTCCAAGCTCTCCTTGACTTGAGAGTTTGTGCTGAGAAAATAGCTGTAATTCTAATGGGTTTTCCTTTATAGGTGATTTGTTTCTTTTCTCTAACAGATTTTAGAATTTTATTCTTGTTTTGAATTTCTGGAATCTTGACTACGATATGCCTGGATGTAGATTCCTTTTGATCATTGCTGACTAGAGTTCTATATGCCTCACTTATTTGTATGTCAAATTCTTTTTCTCTACCAGGAAAGTTTTCTGTCACGATTTCTGTGAACATTTTAAAATGTCATTTTTGGTATCTCCTGCTTGCTCATTGACTCCAATTAATCTTAAGTTATTCTTCATTGTCTCATCTAGCGGCTGCTGGGTTGATTTCTCATGGTCCCTTGCTATTTCAGAGAAATCTTTCTTTTCTTGATCACTAACTGCAAGCCTGTCTTCAATATCTGAGATCCTGAGCTCACATCGGCCTGACCTACTTTGTATATGTTCAATAGAGTTTTTATTCTCCTGGATGTCTGCTTGAATCTGCTTTATAGATTCCATTTCTTTCCTATACTGGATTTCCATAATTTTCTTAAGCTCATCTATTGTTTTGTCTGTGTCTTCTCTAACGTCACAAAGCATGCTGTATATTTTGGTAATCTCTGTAGTTATCCAAGAGAGTATTTCTGATTTCACTTTTTTCCAGAGCTTCATTCAATTGCTTTGTTGTTACTATTTCAGAGAGCCCTGATTGGGGGGTGGGGGGGGGGCTTTCTTACTGTTTCACCTCATTGTGCCCTGGATTTGTCTTTGGTGAACTGGATGCTGGAGTTGCATTTTGCTTAGGTGTCTTCTCATTTTCTTTTCTCTCTTTTTTTAGTTTAATTCCTGGGATGATGTTGTAAGTTGCCTATGATGGGCTGCTTTATTGCTAGTATTTAGGACCCTTGAGTGATGACTACTTCTCTGAGGTATCTTCCAGGTGTAGCTGGTTTTTGAGGTTTTGTGTCTGTTGGAAGATCTTATCCCTTTAGTTTGTTGGAGATGAGAAATTGTTGCTTGTTTGGCCTAGTCCCTGGTTCCTTGGCACTGTGCTACCATATTTTCTGTGACCCTCAGTTATTCTCAGACATGGAATTCCCAGACCAACAGCTGTTTATAACAATTGTGTCAATTTTGGCTATAGTAGTACCAATAGCATCAAACATAGCCTAGAAATGACAAACTGAGCTAATCCTTAATTTGCAATTTTTAACCATATGAACTATATTTGTGCTTATGTAACAAAATGTAAAACAATCCAGAGAATTATATGTAATATATAAATCCTTAATGTGTCAATTTTGCCCTTGGGAGTTAAAATTTAAAATGGATTAAGGAAAAAATAGAGAAGTGGAAGAAGAGAAAGATTAGAAGGTTGGAGGACCAAGGGGGATCAGGCCAACTTTGGGGAAATTGGTGCAGAAGAGTGAAGGGAAAGAAAAATGGAAGAGACAAAAGGAGGAACAGAACAGAACCACACCAGGGTTAGGAACCACTTTCGCACTCATATAAAAACAATGAAGGAGAAATAGAAAAAGAAAAACAAACAATATACTTCCAGGAATCTCTCTGGTTTCTCCAGTAGACAACCTGTGGAGGCACAGTCTTGAATCAAGCTGATCTATCCCAGCAAGCCAGCAGTAGGTTTTTGGTGGGGTAGTGGATAATCTCAGCAGGCTTCCCCTGAGACCAGACTCACTAGGCTCGCCACAGTCCTAGCAATTTCCATGGGTCTGATCCCATCTGAGAGCTGCTAGATGAAGCTGGCAGCAGTTCTGGGTTCTGAGCTCTAGGAATCCATTTCCAAAACAGCTCCCAGCTAACCTCCTCTCTCCCAGAGGGAGGACTAAGTCCTCTGCATTCACTGCCAACTAGTGCAGTACTCCATGTCCACTGCTCCCCTCCAGTCTGCTGTCACTGTGACCAGGCATCCGAGGTTCCAACAGCTCCTCTTGCACAGTGACTCCTGGCTCAGGGAGAAAGTGCCACCAGCTACTGCCTTCTTTGTTGGAGTTTTTCTTTTCACTCTCTCTTGGACTTCATTTCACACTTCAGCTTCTTCCTGGGTCCAGGGGACCCATTGCCTGCCTTCCTTGTCTTTCTCATGATGATAGCATCTGGACAGTGACTCTCACAGAGCCTGTTTTCTCTGCTGTTTACTGCTCTACCATCTTCCTGGAAGTTCTCTACTTTCTTAGTAGTCTTTTTAACTGATTTTCTCCAACTCTGCTATGACAAGACAAGAGGTGCTAGCACACTACTAATACATGGCGACAGAAGTCTAGTTCCTCACCAGGCCTCCACTGACACCCAAGGAAGGGGTTTCCCATTGCTACTAAGCAGGTATGGGAGTTCCAGTTCCTTTGTGGCTTCTATAGATGTGGTAGGTGTGGCCTAGTGTGATAGTTAACTGGTTGTGTCAGTTTTAGTATGAAATGCTCAACTAAACTGGATCAGCATAATTCTGGGTGCAGCTCAGGGGGTTTACTGCTGACAGAAGACCCAACCTAGGGTGACTTGTCACCTGACTGGTATAAAAAGGAAACCAAGGAAGGAAGGTTGCTTCTGGTTTCTTCAGAGGAGCCCCAGTCTTCACCTTCACCTTGGACGTCATTTCTTGGTTTCCAGAACAGACCCTTCAGCCACCAGATACGGACTCACACAGGACACTACAGGGAGCTTCAGGTCTTAGACTGGATCATTTGGATCTCCAGCATGAAGACAGACCCTCTGCACGCCTCTGCACCTGGCCCTGTGGGGGGGCTATTGTAAGCCAATCTTATAAATTCTTATATATTTGTATATCTTGCATTAAATCTGTTTCTCTAATAAGCACTGACTGATACAACTACTTACCAATACATGGCAAAAGTTTCAACATTTTTTTTTTTTTGAGACAGGCTCTCAGTATGTAGCTTGGGCTGACCTTTGAACTAACTATGTAGCCCAGGCTGGTTTTTTTTTAAAAGAAAAAATTTTGAAAGAGAAAGAGGGTAGAAACAATACAAAATCTCAAAAACAAAACAAAAAAAACAAAAATAGTAACCAGTAAGAAATCACTAGTTGATAATTACATACTTTCCTCTTAGATGTAATTGTTCAGGTTACAGAAGTAAAGCCCACAAAGTGGACATCCAAACAGTGAGACTGCAGTCAGTTTTGTTCATCCATCCAGCTAAAACTTTAGCAAGATGGTTATTAATTCCACACACTCAAACATACATGCAGTTATATCCTTTAGAATACTCTCTTTTCCTTTTTTTTCTTTACAATAACTATAATCCATTCTTGTAAACTACTTAGAAGTTCTACACATGTATAAGTCTCTACACATATACCTAGCCTTTCTGTATTAGAGGGAGAAACAAATCAAAACAAGTCAACAATACAAATTCCTAGAGAAACACGAAATGAAAAGAACATACAAAAACACAACACTAGGTGATCTACGGTAGTCATTATGATGTCTCTTGTTATTTTCAATAAAACTGTCTATATCATCAAATATAGTATAAACTTAGCATTGCATTACACTATTAATAAAATCTAAACATTGGAGACATTATAGGACTTCAAAGGCAGTTAACAATCAAACCAGAATGGGTATCCTATTGAATCCTGTCATCTTCAGAGTAGTTGCCCCTACTCTCAGACTCGACACTCTCAAGCATACCAGATTCAAATAAAATCAGTCAAGATAAACAGTGATATAACTAATCTTCTCTGTCTTATCTCTGCCATGCTATTTTTCTGTCATTGTTTGTTTACTTTTCTCCTTCATTCCACTGTCTGCCCCTTTCTTTGAGGCCTTTCTGCCATTATTCCTGGAACCCTGGTAATTTTCTTCTCTCTCTCTAGAATGTCCTTCAGTATTCTTTGCAGGGTTGGATTGGTGGTCACAAACTCCCCCAGTTTCTCTTTGTCATGGAAATATCTTGTCTCTCCATTAATTTTGAGAGACAGTTTTGCAGGGTACATCATTCTGGGTTGGAGGTTATTTTCTTTCAGGGTTTGGAATATTTCGCTCCAAGCTCTTCTTGATTTGATGGTTTGCATTGAGAAGTCTGCTGTGATTTTGATGAGTTTTCCTTTATAGGTAATCTGTTTCTTTTTCTCTGACTGCTTTCAATATTCTGTTATTGTGATGGATTTCTGGGATCCTGATTATTATATATCTGGGTGTAGATCTGTTTTGGTTGTAGCTGGCTGGAGTTCTATATGGCTCCTTTATCTGAACTTCACTTCTGTTACCTATGTTTGGGAAGTTTTCCTTAATTATTTCTATGAATAGAATTTTTATTTCATTTGTATTTGTTGTTGCATCTTCATTCACATATTTTATTCTTAGGTTATAAATCCTCTTGTCATCTTCTAGCCTTTGTATCGTTGCTTCCTGATTCTTTGTTATTTTTAAGAGATCCTTTCGTGATCATATGTTGCAAATCTATCTTCAAGTTTTGAAAGTTTGTCTTTAGTTTCTGTTAAAAGGTTTTTCCAGCTTTCAATGGAGTTTTTAATTTCCTGATATTCTCTTTGGATCTGTTTCATATATTCTAGGTTTTGTTTATATTCTTCATCAAAGGCTTCTCTCCTTTCTCTGGGTTCCTCTATTCTTTCATTTGTGTCTACTTGAGGATTACCCAGGACTTCTTTTATTAATCTTCTTATATCTTGCTTCATCTGAGTTAGAATTTCAGATTTA